>SEYY01015946.1:0-10000 GCA_009176605.1 Armadillidium nasatum | reverse complement strand
TGGGTATATGGGATGTTAAGGGTACTTCCCATCTCATCCCGGTACCCATTGGTTCGTTCCATTTCGCGCTCACCTTCTTCTACATGGAGTAGGCTCTCCGCACATACAAAACATTAATACAGGCACCATTTAAAAAAAACAACTAAATAATGACGTCAATAAAAGTATCCTCGCAGAAGCCCAGTGGTGGCGGCTTCCAAAAATAGTCCCTCATCCACCCCTTCCCCTAACACCCCTTGGGAGTTGGTGGCCTCTGGTGATGGGATTGGTGCCACCAAGATTCTGCAGCCGGCTTGTCCTGGTGCACGGTCTATTTTTTTTCATTAATTTCTGCAACATTCGGGGTCTTCACTCCAATTTCCACTTTGTTGAACATCACCTCCCTTCTTCTAGACCTCACCTCTTATTCTTGACCGAAATTCAGATGTTTGAGCGCTCTGACAGCAAACGACTGCAAAGGCGGTTGTTGTGCATACGTGAGGAACGATGTTGTTTGTTCTCGAGTTTCTAATTTAGTCCTCTGAATTTTCCACCTTATAGCTTAGGCTCTTTTGGCATTCTATGACTCAATTCATTTGTTCTGTTTATTTATATTCAAAATTCTTCGACTATTTAAACTCCAAAATAGAGCACATTCTCTCTTCTTCTCCTTTCTCTGAAATCATCATATTAGGTGATTTCAATGTTCACCACCGCCAATGGCTTTATTCTAGATCTCATGATACAGCTGGTGAACGTGCCTTCCATTTCGCCATCAAAAACGACCTTGAGCTGTTAGTGCACTCCCTACTCGTATCCCTGATAGTCTTTGAGATGAACCCAACATTCTTGACCTTTTTCTAACTTCTAATCCTTCTCCTTATACTGTTAAACTCTTTCCTCCTCTGGGTTTCTCCGATCACCTTCTTATCCCTGTATCCTCTTCTATCTCTTCAAGGCTTCCGCAGGAAAGACCCCATTCTATTGAAAGGAAACGTTTGTGGCATTTCGGTGCCGCAAATTGGTCGAACTTGCGGTCGTTCTTCCTTGATTTCCCGTGGAAAGATTATTGCTTCCGTGGGAGGGGTCCCTCGAAGTGTGCAGAACGCATTACTGACGTGATTTTCTCTGGCATGGAGGCGTACATTCCATTTTCTTTCCCTTCTACTAAACCTAAAAAACCTTGGTTTAACTTTGCTTGTTCTCGCGCTATAAGCCGCAGGAATGTTGCCTTCAGGGATTACCATCGTCATCAAACTCCAGAAATTCATGCTACTTATATTTCCTGAATCGCGCAAAATCTATCCTTCGTAACACCTTAAACTCTTTTCTCCGTAGAAAATGCAATAATCTTTCTGGTTCCTCTTCCTCACGCTCATTCTGGCGTTTTGAAAAAAATGTCAACTCTAACTTTGCTTCTTCCTCTTTCCCTCCTTTAATACCTTCTGACGGCACAACTGCTGTTTTACCTTCTTCTGAAGCCGAAGTCTTTACTCAAACTTTTGCCTCTAACTCTACCTTTGCATATTCCGGAGCTATTCCTCCCCCCTCAACCCCCTCCAACTCAGTTATGCCTATAATTATAATTTCTTCTAAAGATGTCATTTCTGCTCTCTCTGAACTTAATACTAAGAAGGCGTATGGTCCTGGTGGTATTCCTCCTATGGTTCTCAAAATTTGTGCTTCCGAGCTTGCACCCTGCCTTGGTAAACTATTTCGTCTTTGTCTTTCTACTTCATCCTTCCCATTTTCTGGAAACGTGCTCTCATTCAGCCTGTGCCGAAGAAGGGGGATCCCTCTCAGCCCCCTAACTACCGTCCAATTTCTATGACCTCCATTTTTTTTAAAGTTTTTGAATCAATCCTTAATAGGAAGGTTTAGAAACATCTTAATTCTTCCAATCTTATCTCTGATCGCCAGTATGGCTTTCGTGAGAAACACTCTACTGGTGATCTTCTTTCCCTTCTCTCTGACTCTTGGTCTTCCGCTCTTCGGCATTTCGGTGAATCCTTTGCTATGGCGCTGGAGATATCGAAAACCTTCGATAGAGTCTGGCACAAAGCTTTGATTTCTAAACTTCCCTCATTCGGTATCTATCGTCATTTCTGTGATCTTCTCTCTAATTTCCTTTCCGGTCGTTCTATAGCAACTGTTGTAGACGGCCATTGTTCTTCCTTTAAACCTATTAATAGTGGTGTTCCTCAGTGTTCTATCATATGTTCAACACTTTTTCTGCTTTTTACTAATGACCTTCTTTCTATTACCTCATCTCCAATCCACTTCTATGCTGATAACTTTACCCTTCAGTACTCCTTTCAAGTTTGAAAAACGTCCCACCCAGCAGCAGTTGATAAACTCAAAAAGGGTAGACTTGGAGCAACTAACCTCTGATCTTTCACACCTTTCAAATTGGGACAGAGAAAACATGGTTGGTTTCAATGCCACAAAAGCTCAGTTCCTTCATCTCTCCACTCGACACAATCTTCCACACAACTATGATATCTTCTTCGAAAACACCTATCTCCAACCTTCATCTGTTCTTAATATTCTCGGTGTTTCTTTTTCTGATCTTTCTTGTAAAGATCACATAACTTCTCTTTCTAAACAAGATTCTAAGAGGTTGGGTGTTCTGAGGCGCCTTCAGAATTACTTCACGCCACCCCATTGCTTGCTCTGTATGGGTGTTGTTCGTCCCTGTATGGAGTACGCTCACACTGGGGTGGCTCCACTCATACAGTTCCTTGAGAAGGGGGAGTCTAGAGCATTTCGTCTCAAAAACTCTCTTGCTCTTACTAACTCTCTCCAATCTCTTTCTGCCCGTCGAATTGTTGCGTCACTCTCTCTATACTATCGCTATTTCAACGGACACTGCTCTTCTAAACTCTCTTGTTGCATACCTCCTCCATTGAGAAGAGCCCTGGCGACACGCCTTTCTACACAGTCTCATCCTTTCTCTGTCCAACTCTCCGACCCCAGACTTAACCGCTATGCTCAATCTTACATATACTCTACTGGTAAAGTCTGGAGCAACTCCCTTTACTTCCTTTGACTTTTACTTTCAAACGCCGTGTATCTAAACGTAATCAATTCTGAAATTTTTTCCAACTCTGGTGGAATTTGGTAGGCCTCCGGCCTTTCCCACCGGAGGAGATATATATATATATATATATATATATATATATATATATATATATATATATATATATATATATATATATATATATATATATATATATAAATATATGCTCTCTTTATTTGTGCGTTTTTGTACAACAAATTCCATCGCTGTGTATACATTGTATTACATAAGATTCCTTCTAAGTTACCTGCGATAGGTGAACTGCTATTTTGCTGTACAATTGTGCCAAGAGACATTTCTTTACAGGAGTTGGTTCATGAGTTACTTTAACTTCTAAGCCATGAATTTTGGGACCTTTATCATATAGACAATTTTCATAGTTAGGGTCTGTAGAACCACTGGTCTAAGTAGTCAAGAAATTCTGAAACACCCTGTATATTCGAATTCAGCTAACCACCATTCAACCAAATTTTCAAAGAATGTTAGAGACCAAGAGGAAGCCACATTACTCGCATTAGGCAATCTTCTTCTTCTTCTTCTTCTTCTTCTCTTCTTCTTCTTCTTCTTCTTCTTCTTAAAGGTTTTATTCAAACTAATTAGGTACAAAATTACAGACACGAATAAATCATAATTTGATTAAATTTCATTTACTTTTCAAATGGATAGGCTTTTCATTACTTCATTTTTTTTCAAGTTTCATATATTTCATAAATAGACCTTTTAAAAAAATAAAATAAAAAGTAAAAACTTAATGTTTCATTTATCTTTTATATGAATAGGCCTTTCTTTTTTATTTTTTTAAATGTTTCATTTATTTTTTATGCAAATAG
Organism: Armadillidium nasatum; assembly: GCA_009176605.1. Lineage (NCBI taxonomy): Eukaryota > Metazoa > Arthropoda > Malacostraca > Isopoda > Armadillidiidae > Armadillidium > Armadillidium nasatum. The sequence goes on along the minus strand of SEYY01015946.1, from coordinate 6,112 downwards.
ACTTCTTAATTTTTTGTTTAAGTTTCATCTATTTTTTATATATTTTTTGTTTCAATTTATTTTTTATATGTGAATGGGCTTTTTCTTTTTTTCTTTTCTTTTTTTAACGTTTCATTTATTTTCAAAAATTTTCTAATTTTTTTTGGTTTCATTTTTTGGTACATGAATAGGTCGTTTTTTTAACGTTTCATTTATTTTTATTTTTTTTATAAATAAGCTTTTCTTAATTTTTTTTAAATGCTTCATTTATTTTTTAGATGAATATATCTTTTTATGTTTCATTTATTTTATATATAAATAGGCTTCTCTTTTCTTAATTTTTTTTAATGCTTCATTTATTTTTTACATGGATATGTCTTTTTTTATGTCTCATTTATTTTATATATGAATATGCTTCTCTTTTCTTAATTTTCTTAAATAACTCATTTATTTTGTTTTTAATTTTGTTAATGTTTCATTCATTTTTTGTAAGAATAGTCCTTTTTTTCTTTTTTTTTATTTGTTTTAAGATTTATTTACTTTTTACGATGAATAGCCTTTTCTTTTTTAAATTTTTAATGCTTCATTTATTTTTTATATGAATATGCCTTTTTTTAATCAATTTGTTTCGTTCAATGTCATATAAAAATTAGAATTGTTATTGAACTCTCCATAAAATGAAAGAAAAAATGGTAAACATAATGAGAAGTAATTACATACACTTTAGTATTTATTTTTTTCATTTATTTTTTATTTTTTTAAAAAATTTAACAAAAAAAAAACACACACACCACACACACACACACACACACACACACACACATATATATAGATATATAATATATATATATATTTATATTATATATATATATATTATAATATATATATGAATGTTGGAACGATGGGGGATAAAGAGGAGGAGATGGTGTTGTTGATGGAGGAGTAGAAGATAGATGCACTGGAAGTGTGTGAAACAAGGTTACAAGGGAGAGGTACAAAGATGCTGCACCATGACTACCAATTTATTTATAGTGGTGGACAAGAATGTAGACACGGGGTAGGGGTAATTTTCTCTCCAGAGCTAGCACAAAGAGTAAGATACATAGAACAAATGAATGAGCGAATCTTGGCCTTCGCAGCGAAGACAGACATAATTAACTAAGCCTCATTCAAGTCTATGCACCTTAACAAGGGAGACCGATAGAAAAGAAAGAGAATTTTTACCAGGAGTTACAAAATATTAAGAACAGAGTACCTTACAAATGAGAACGTGGTAATACTAGGGGATTTAAATAAACATGTTGGACGAGATCGACTTGAAATTGAGAGCGTGATCGGAGCCTTTAGTATAGAAGGAAGAAATGTTTCTGGTGATAACGTAATAGATTTTTGTGTGCAAAACAACTTGAGTATAATGAATACCTTCTATAATCACAGAGAAAACCATAGATGGACGTGGTATAGGTGGAACTATACAAAACAGAGTTATGAGGAGATGTCAATGATTGATTTGATGTTGACAAACGACAAAAAGCTATTCAGAGACGTAAAGAGCATACCATCCGTGTCAGGCGACTCAGACCACCGGATGGTTGTGGAAAATTTAAGATTGGAAAAACCGAAATCACTAAACAGCAGACCTTGAAAAAGATTCATGATTGAAAACCTGCAGGACCCTGATTGCAAAGGTGAATTCCAGAAAACGTTTTGTGAGAGGAGAAGAGATACGATGGAAGACGGGAGTGTGGAGAAGAGCTGGAGGGCTTTTCACTGCACTATGATGGAGCTTTCAGAACAGACTGTGATAGTTAAAACAACATATGGAAGGAAGAAAAGGCAAAATGCTTGGAGGTGGAATAATCACGTCAAAGAAGATGTGAAAAAGAAAAGGACCTGTTTTAGAAAATGGATAAAGAAGAGGAGAGCGGAGGAGAGAGAGGAATATGTGAACGCAAGAGAAGCGGACATAGTAAAGAGAAGAAAAAAGAAAATACATGGAGAAAAATAGGTAGAGACCTATATAGTATGGCGAAAAATTATAGGAAAGGCTCAACACCGCCAGCCTATGCTGTGAAAGACGAGGAGGGAGGATTGCTCACTTTCCCAATTGATATTGTAGAAGATGGAGAAACTATTTTGATGAACTACCAGATGTACCAAACAATCTAGTGGATGAGATGGTGGAAAAGATGTTACAGATGGGTGAGAAATGGCCGATAACTTTAGAGGAAGTGAACTATGCACTGGGTAAAATGAAAAATGGTAAAACACCTGGTGAAGATATGATACCGACAAAGATATTGAAAAGTACTGGAGAAGAAGGAATTCAATGGATAACGGAAATATTGAATAAGTGTTGGGACGAGGGAAAAACACCAGAAGTGTGGAATAATCAGTAATATATATATATATATATATATATATATATATATATATATATTATTATATTATATATATATATAATATATAATATTATAAGAAAAAAGGTGACAAGACAGATTGTAGGAATTACAGAGGGATTGCCCTTACGCCTTATACTGCGAAAGTATATGAAAGGATTTTGGAGAGAAGATTGAGAATGATAGTAGAAAACAGACTGTATGAGTGGCAGTATAGATTTAGACCGAACAGATCGACAATCGACCAAGTTTTTACATTAAAAATGATTTGTAAAAAGAGAATTTATGTGGCCTTCGTTGACTTGGAAAAAGCATTTGACCGGGTACCAAGAAGAATTTTGTGGAATATCTTTAGAAGAGAAGAATATGAGATACCAAGCAAGCTGATCAAAGCTATAAAAAGCACTTATACTAGCAGTGTGAGCAAAGTAAAAACACAGTTGAATAGCGATGACTGGTTTGAGGTTACGATCGGGGTAAAGCAGGGAAATGTACTTTCTCCAATTCTATTTATAATCTTGATAGATTATTGTAGAAGACTGGCGCAGAGGATGACGGATGACGTAATCCTTGGCTATGCCGATGAACATGCATTGGTCACTGAAACAGAGAGAGCACTGCAGAATTTTGTTGCTGCGTGGGATGAAATACTTACAACTAGGGGAATGAAGGTGACTAGGGAGAAGGCGGAAATTATGTTGGTGGGTAGGGAACAGGAGGAGCTGGATATTGTGTTGGAAGATGGTGTACTGAAACAAGTAGACCATTTTAAATACCTCAGAGTATGTTTTGTAACAGGGAATGATATGACCTCGGAGTTAAATCATAGAATTGGCAAGTTCAGCGAAGCTCTGACCTCGCTGTTTCCGCTGCTTAGGGATCGACACCTCCCGCGGAAGCTAAAAACAGTAAAATATCCAAGTATTTTAAGACCAATACTAACTTATGAACATGAAGTGTGGACCTTTAGCACCAGAGCCAAAAGTAAAATACAGGCTAGGGAGATGAGGGTGTTGAGAACAATTTGGAGTGTCGAGGCTGGATAGAATAAGAAACGATGATATAGGAAGAATGAGTGGAGAACATATTGACGCTTATAGAGAAAGGACAACTTCTATAGTTTGGACAATTGAAAAGAATGAATAATGGAAGGTATGCAAAAAGGTGCTGTGAGTGGACACAAGTGGAAGGAAGAGGAGTGGGCAGACCGAGAATCAGGTGGAGAGATAATGTCAAGGTGACGGTCGAGGCTAGAGAAGGAAGTATGGAGGAGGTGGAGGAGACCAGGATGTATGAAGATCGAGTGCGATGGAAAAGTTTCGCTCAGAACGTCTGATTTACAAGAGATTGGCAAAGTACCTGACTGGATGTAAAAATTAAATGTATATATATATATTAAATGTAATATATATATAAATATATATATATATATTATTATAACTATATATATATATATTATATATATTATATATATATATATTATATAATATATATATATAATATTATTATATATATGATTGGTGTGCGTGAAAGATGTTTTGGTATAACCTTGACCTGGAAGGTTTTGGCCTTATTCCAAGCCATTCGTTGAGGGAAGGGAACAAAAAATCGATATAGAGAAATAAAACAAAACAAAGAATTCTTTTAAAGAGATATTAATTAAAATAAATTTTTTTTTGTACAAATTCACATAATAGAAATTTTTTTTGCTATAATAATGGCAGCATCGCACCAACGTCTTATGTTTTACATAAACAACACACACACACACAAATACAAAACACACCACACACCAACACATAATATATATATATATATAATATATAATAACATAATATATATATATATATATATATATATATATATATATAATATTATATAATATATATATATATAGATATATATATATATATATAATATATATATATATAGTATATATATATATATATATTATATATAAATATATATAATATAATTAATGCCTCCTTTGGGGACAAGAACTGAAGCATTAATTTCCACAGAGTTGGGTACACCGAAACCACTTTTGTTAAAACGCCACATGTCTCGACACACGGCGTTTGGAAGTTTGCAAGTCAGAGGAAGTTGGGAAATATACTATATATTATATATATTATATATATATATATAATATATATATATATTATTATTTTTTTTTTTTTTTTTTTTTTTTTTTTTTTTTTTTTTTTTTTTTTTTTTTTTATTATATTTATATAATATTAATATAATATATATATATATATATATTATATATATATTATATATATATATAATATATATATATAATAATATATTATAAGTATATATATATATAATATATATTATATATATTATAATAATTATATAGAAAAAAATTTTTCTCCACATTTTTCGACGAGTACAAGGAAAAGAGGAAATTAGTTTGCCACTTTAATAAATTATATAATATATATATATATATAGATATATATATATATTATAATATCATATATATATATAATATATATATTATAAAATATATAAATAATATATATATATATAATATATGGGTCTGCTTACTAGGTAGTTGATTGTATTTTCTAACGAAACGTTATGTTACGTTATGTTAGTTTAATTTTTTAAAGATGTAGTAAATTAGGAGTTTTAATGGAATAATAATAATAATAATAATAATAATAATAATAATAATAATAATAATAATAATAATAATAATTAAATAAATAAAAAAAAATAATAAGTAAATAAACTGAAATGAGAAAAGAAGACACCAAAAGATGGAAGTTTCGAAATGGAATCGTTGTTCCAGACCCTTTCGCCTGTCCAGTAAAAGTTTTACAAAAATGCCCAAAAACGAAGAGGTCAGAAAGAAAAGTAAAAAAAGTTTGAAGGATTAAGATGTTTATGATAATTTCGAACTTTTTGAAAGACAATAAATGGGTTATCAATAATAGGATGATTTTTATAGGATTGAGAGGGTTCTAGTTTTATTGGAACAGATTTATAGGAAAATGGAAAGGACCAACTTGATAAAAAGAAGAAAAATGGTTTTCCAAGGCTGAAGCAAACTCAGATGTACAAGTTTTGAGAACCCCAAAAGAACCAATCACACATCCTCTAAATCTGAAACTCAGAAAGATGTGAAATATTTTGAAGAAATTAAAATTTTATGCATAAAACATTTTGAATTAAGGTGATGAAAGAAGGATTGCACTGGAATTGTCTAATCTAAAGATATTAGTAAAGCTTTGAGAAAAGAGTTACAACTTTTGAAGAAGACGAAACAGCTGATTGGGTCATCGAAAGAGACAAGAGGACGGGAAGGTGACATAACAGAAGTAGAATTTAAATTTTAACTTTTCTTTAAACTAAATTTTATGATTTTAAGAAAAATGTAATAAAATGTACAATTCTGAGCCAAAGAGAATCACCCTCTAATGGGCTCTGTTTATTCGAATGGACCTCAGAAAACGTTAATATAGGGAAGTCAAAGGCATCCAACCGGAATATCGATTGGCACTCAAATGCCAAAATATGTCCCTTTCCTGCAAAAGACTTGGAAGAGATAGAACAGGATACAAAGATCATAAAGTAGTCAAAGGATCCAAAAACAATAAATAAATTGTACGTTGGGAATAAATAAAAAGGAAAACAATTGGCTGTGGTAAAAGTTAAAATCATCTGGAACCATAAAGTGAAAAGAAGTTTAAAAAGAAAATAAATAAATAAATAAAATAAAA
>SEYY01015945.1:10000-29974 GCA_009176605.1 Armadillidium nasatum | reverse complement strand
TTCAAGATCTTGTAGACATAATAATGAAGATTTATACATCAGGGGGGTCCTGAATGAAATAAACTGATGAAGCACCAAATTTGAGGTATTTGATTTCCATACTTAACAAAGTAGAAAAAAATATGCTATCATTCAGAAATCATATTACTAGCCAAGCTGGCTGCCAAACGAAAAAACATCAAAGAGTTAGCTATTCAACGAGTACTTAAACAAGAACAAAGAATATTAAGGCTGGAAATTTTGAACTACCTAAAACTATAAACTTTGATACAGATGACTTTCGCTCTCATCTAAACCTTCTTCTACACATAGTAGATTCTCCTTCAAACACATAAAACACAATTTCAGACACACCCATTTAAAAATAATAATAATAATAATGATGATATCAACAATAGTAGTCACGCAGAAGACTAACAAGGAGTGGCTTCCAAAATTAGCCCCTCATCCATCCTATTCATCATCATCACTTAGGAGTTGGTGGAGTTGAACATCACCTCTCTTCTTTTAGACTTCTTTACTTTCTTGACAGAAGCTCAGATATTTGAGAGTTCTGATAGCAAACCCTTTTCTATTTCCTCCTATTGTCTCTATCATCAATTTTCATCCAAAGGCGGTTGTTGTGCATACGTCCGCAACGATATCGTATGTTCTCGTGTCCCTAATTTGGAGTTTTTCCAATTTTCCACCTTATTGCTTAGGCTCTCTTGCCATTCTACGACTAAATTCATTTTTTTTTGTTTATTTATCTCCTAATTCTACTGACTATCCTAAATTCTTCGACTATCTGAACTCCAAAATAGATCACATTTTCTCTTCTTCTCTTTTCTATGAAATCAGCATATTAGGGGATATTAATGTTCACCACTGCCAATGGCTTTCTTATAGTTTTCATGATACAGCTGGTGAACATGCTTTCCATTTCAGTATTTGGAACCAATTGGAACAGTTGGTGCAGCTCCCTACTCGTATCTCAGGTCGTCTTGGAGATGAATCCAATATTCTAGACATTTTCTAACTTCTTTTCCTTCTCCTTATACTGTTATGCTTTTTCCACCTCTGTATCTTCCATCTCTTCAAGTCTTCCGCAGAAAGGAAACGTTTGAAAGGAAACGTTTATGGCATTTAGGTGCCGCAAGATAGCGGGATTTGTGTTCTTACTTCTTTAATTTCCCGTGGAATGATTATTGCTTCCGTGAGAGGGGTCCTTTGGAATGTGCAGAGCGCATAACCGAGGTGATTCTCTCTGGTATGGAGGGGTAAATTCCATTTTCTTTCCCTTTTATGAGAGTAAATAGGATGAAACTGAAGTATTTATGTAAATAATGGGTGCAGTTTGAGTTGTGAAATGTCTCCGTGGTTGTTTAAGCTCACATATTGACAAAGTGGCGAGATTGGTGGATATGGTGGATAGGGGAGGTAGGAAAAGAGGGGCAAGTTTATGAATATTAGGAATGAATGTGGTTTACGGTAGACACCATACCATAATTGTGGGAAAGGTTGTGCAATATATATATATATATATATATATATATATATATATATATATATATATATATATATATATATATATATATATATATACAGATTATCATGACTCACGGTAGAACCAGTTTCAAGTAGGGGATATATTAAAAAGTAGGGAGGAACAGAAATCACCAAGCCCCGAACCTAACATACTTTTCTAAGTTGGGCACAGACGGAAGCTTTGAACAGAGAAAGTTTAAATGAAGTTGAAAAAATATATGAAAGTATGGTGTTCCACAGAACAGATGTGATTGAAAAGAATTAGTCACAATAACGAGAACGTCTAAGGTTTCCAGCATCCAAACAATTCGTATGAAAGCAGGGCATTCCTTGTACAACGAGGCGACTCAATGGTGGAGGAATGGGAGAGGCTAATTCTGTCGAGCACCTGCCATTGTAGTACCTAAATAAAAGAGACAGTGAGCCAAACTCAAGTCGAAGAGATGGAGAGTCAAGACAGTTAGAAAGTAGATGACAGTTTATAAATATTTTAGCCTTACACACAGCCCTATCCAGAAAAGAAAAGGAGCCAGAGCCCCTCCAAGTGTGAGAGCAGTACTCCATATATATGGGCGAAAAGATCCTTATATAATTGGAGTATCTTTTCAAAAGAGAAAAATTCTCGCAATCTTAACAGTATTCCTAGCTTCTTAGAGGCCACCTTAGCAACCGTGGTGATTTGTAGTTCCCAAACAATTTGTTGTTTATGTTAAGTCCAAGAATGTTAATGCTATTTACAAGTAAGACAATAGAGCCGTCGAAGAAGATATGAAAATTTGGAGGTGTTTTTTGAGAGGAAGATGTGAAGAAGTTGAGTTTTTAAAGAGTTGAATTTCACAAGGTTGCTATGAACCCACCAGGAAATTCCATCCAGATCGGCAATAATAGAATCGGAAAGTTGAAGACGAGAAGCAACTCTAGAAGCAAAAAACGGAGCAGATTTGAAATGAATAGAAGAATGTAGAGTTGAGTCATCAGCATAAGAGTGAACAGAGTTAGAAGTTCAGTTGAGAAGATTGTTAATGAAAAGTTAGAATAAAGTTGGAGATAAAGAAGAACCCTGAGGAATACCTCACCTTACAGTAAAGGAGGAAGATTTCTCTCCATCTACATGTTCCGTAATGGAATAATCTGAGAAAAAAACTAGACAAGAGAAAGCAAAGAGAAAGAGGAAACCCAAAAGAAAAGAGGGCAGCAACGCATGCCATTCTCGATCAAAAGCCTTGGATATGTCAAGCGCCACTTCACAAGATTCCCTGACGTTCCTAAAAGTAGAAGGCATAAATCAGTAAGACAGGAAAATATGTTACCAGTTGACCTCGAGCATCGAAAGCCATACCGATGACCTGAGAAAAGAAGATGAGACTCCAATTGATCCAGAAAATGTGAGTTGAGGAGAGTTTCAAAAATTTTAGACAGAAAGCTATAGGTCGATAGTTAGAATGATCAGAGCGGCTACCTTTTTTCCAAGATCGCGCGCTTCCAGTACTAGTATTAGTATTAAGGCATAAAGAGTAGAGCTGAACGATGACAGGCGCCAACTCGGAAGCACACTGACCTTCCTTACGTTCATAAATTTCAAGATCCCATGCACCTGACCATGAGTGATTACAGTTAGAGACAATGAAAGCCTGAGAGGAGAACGAGTAGGAGGTGAGATGCCAGAATCGTGCAGGGTAGAATTATATGAAAAAAGGCCGGAATGTTTAGCCTTTTCAGAGGGAGTATTAGCTACCGAAACATCAGAGGGAATAAGAGGATGAAAGGCAGATTTGCAGACGTTATTAGAGATATTTTTGGCAAGAAACAAGAAATATTTATCGGTAGGAATACCATGGATGTCAGCGCACTTCCTTTTAATGAAAGTACGCTTACTATCGAATAACATCTCTGCAACGATTCCGAGCTGAATGAAAATTACAAGAGTGATAGAAAATGGAGTGTTTTTTTTCATCCACAAAAAGCAATATTCTATCACGAAGGACAAGAGAACAATGGCTATCAAATCATGGATTTTGAGGAAAAAAAGATTTAGTTGAAGATAGAATAAATCTACACATTCCATCGACGATAACAGCCCCTACCTTTTGCATCAGAGGCCAAATCGTCCTCTGAGCAAAAGCAAGATTCATTCCATTCACAAGGGTGGATCGTTAACAACTTTTATTATATTATTATTGTCTAATAGCTATAAAAGTGGTGCATGCATGAGAAATTACTATTTCCAAAATTTTTTTTCCCCCCCGAAAGGAGCTCTCAAATTTCAAATTTGTTGGAAAATAATGATTTACTTTAACCCTCATTATAGACTTCCCATTTACTTGTAATAATAAATTTTTATTCAAAAAAGACTCAAATTTATTATATTAAAAGCACTTTTTGACACTTTATCTTCTACCCCCAGCGAAATCATAAGACATCTAAGAAATAATAGTTAAAAATGCATTTTCATATATATCGAAATGAATTAATGTGATAGAAACAAAGTTAATGAGTCACCCCTAATAACTTAATGACTATTTTGTTTTGTGCTTCTGAGTTCTCAGCATATATATACCCCTTTCTTATCCGTGTCCAATATATTGAATTTGTTGCCTTTTCATAGCTGCAGAAGTATGTGCTATACTTTGTTTTCGTTACTTGGAATTTCCGTTTTAATATAAGGTTTTAAACATAATTACGTAATGGAAAATATGTTACCAGAAAAATATGAAAAGATTTCATGTGTATCTTATATTTGGTGCAGGTAAAGATTTGAATTCGCGTTGTTTGCCAACAATTTGTTTTATTATGCAGTTCTACCATTATATACGAATGGAGTTGAAATCACCTAAGAAACAACCCCTATTTAAGGATATTGCAGCCGTTGTTTATAAGAAACTCGTGAATCTGTGGTATCTAGCTTCAATTCCAACCGTTTTGATAATATGAATAAATCAGATGCTGATATATTAACACAATAATCGAGAAAAATTCATGAAATCACTGAAAGCGAAAAAAATACAATCAAATACAAAAAAAATCTTGAGAACTTTAAAACAAAAGTTAAATACATATTATTTGACATTTCGGCATGTAAATGCGCAGATCTGGAAAAGTGCAGCTGTCTTCCTGAATGACGAGTACCGAAGCAAAACATTAATTTCTACTTGATCAAAGAGGTTATCGAAAAATGGTAATAGGCGCTGTGGATATTGTAACATCAAGGAAAAATAGGAAGACCTTGGCAAAAGATTGGAAGAATCAAAAAGAAAAGAAAGAACCTCAAGAGGCGTTTACATGTTTCCAATCAGAAACGCCATCTTCTGGTATTGATAATTTATCTTCAGCATCATCATAAAATTTAAAAAAAAATCTGATACGAAAACGAAAGCATAAAATCTTCAGACATTTCCTGAAGCAAATGACCATACTTTTATTTTAGACAGAGCTGTTGCCTCATGAATTGCAAGTAAAAGGCAATACGAAAAGGCAGTAAAATAATTAAACATTCCCTAATAGTAAATAAATTAATTAAGATATTATTTGAACTTAATTTTTATATGTTTATAAAATTAATTTTCTTTCTATTTTAAATTTAACAAAAATTCATTTAATTTAAAATTTAAATATTTTTTATAACAATCTGCATATTTGACTCCAGTAGAAGTTATCTCTGCTTTCCCATACTTACTCGCATTTTATTGGACAGTCGCAATCAAGAAGTCTGTGAGTAAACTTAAACTGAGCAATACCTAAGCAGAAATCTATTGAAGAAATTATATATAAATATATATATATATATATACTATATATATATATATATATATATATATATATATATATATATATAATATATATATTATATATATATACTATATATATATAATAATATATATATATATATATAATATATATATATATATATATATATATATATATATATATATATATATATATATATATATATATATATATATATAAATAATAAATATATATATATATATATATAATATATATATATATATATATATATATATATATATAATATATATATATATATATATATATATATAATATATACAGTATATATATATATATATATATATATATATATATATATATAAATATATATATAATATATATATAATATATATATATATATATCTATATATATAATAATCGATTATCCAAGCAATCAATCTGGAACTCTGCAGTAAGAGATCAAATCAAAGAAACTTTTTAATTTGAAAGGAATTGAGATGGCCAGTTTTCAGTCCATTTCACCATTCACTCTCAAATGATTCTCAACTTTCCTATTTTCCATTCCTATCTTTCATCTAATTAATATGTATTTTCTATTGCTAGAGGAAAGTTATCTAGCTTCTTCACCTATATATTTATAGGAGAAAACTATCCATAGTGCTTGACAACGAAATAAGTCTATCAATTCTTTTGGACCCCATAATAAACATTAAAATTTTTGTGGAAGTTACAAAAATGCTAGAAATATTTGTTCATTGTACACTCATTAGTTCTGCTCGGTGTCTAACATTCAAATAGTAAAAATAATTAATAAACGAAGATGTTAAAGAGTAATTAAGTAGACAACACATAAACATTAATGGAATGTGTGTCGAAAGAACATTTATTCCGAACAGATCTCGAAGTAGAGTAGCTGTTCTTATGTATTCTTCTTAAGGTCCTTGAATTCATCTTCTATTCTCATTTCTTGGCTCATCTATAATAACATAGCTTTCTTTCGACACCCAGAGTCAATACCTTTTTCCAATTTTACCGAATTATGGTATTCTGTCCTTAGTGACTACGATGAGTTATGTTTTATGGCTCTTGACCTGTAAAAGCCTTTGGGTAGGGCAGAGATTTTAATAATTTCCTTTCATTGAGTTTTCTCCTTCACTTTTCTCATGTCAGGTATTCTTTGTAATCGTTTTACTTAGGCTGGTGCTGATTCTGGAACTCCTTCAACACTTGCTGGAATAGCTTTATTCCTCAGAAAATTGTCTCATCTCCTGATACCTTCTTAGTTACTTTTTCAACTTTACCCATTCCAATGTCTACAATTCGGCACTTCACCAAAAGTTTCCTTTTGACGTCAAGTTCATAATCTATTTGTGTTCTTCTAATGGTGTCTCTTCAACCTCGTGAATTTCAACTCTTTAAAAACTCATTATCAAAAGCAACTTTTAACTTTCCAGTCTACTTCGACAGTTTTGTCGTCTACTATATAAATGTTCTGGGTCTAAAACAAAAAAGAGAATTTTGTTAAAGAACTTAAATCACAATTGTTGCTAGAGCTCTTTCATTTAAGCTAGTAAATCTGTTCAAGTTCTGAGATTTATTTTCATTCGCTCGGTTATTCCACCCATAAAATAATCTTTGTACGAAAAACTACTCTCACTTCTATGAGATCTATTCCCAAAGGTCTATTGGAAAAGAAATTTCTTTTCTTTCCAACTCCTTTGACATTTTATCTTTGTGACGCCACGTAGAATTTTAAAAAAATTTCAATTGCAAGAACAGCGTTAGCTACTTGAAAGAATTTTGTTGGTAGATTAACAATTTAAGGCATGTTCTTTGTAATATCTCCTCCATCTTTCCAGTCACAACTGTTCTATGGATTTTTCTCTCATCTTCGCTATTTTATGCAGAATTTAATCTTCCACACTCTACATCATGAGTTTGTGCTTACAAATATGTTTCTTTTATTTAATTTCCTTATTTTTATGATTTTTATTTTCATTATTATTATTATTATTATTATTATTATTATTATTATTTATATATTATTATTATTATTATTATTATTATTATTATTATTATTATTACTATTGTTGTTTTTATATATATTTTTATACATGATCCTTCAACTGCGATTTGCCCCTAAGTGACAATATCAGTTTAAAAGAAAAAGTGAGAATAGACTGAAAAAAGACTCTAACTATAGAGAGGCATATAAACGTTTGTCTCACTGGAGTTATTGAGAAAATATTAATAATAATCATAGTGACATAATTCTACGTTTCGGTTTATAAGTATTAAATTAATTAAACTATTATCAAGAATCACTGAAAATGTAAAATATAATTAATAAATCAATATAATAAATGAAAAAACACTAGATTTTAAAAAAATGCAAAAAAGAGCAGTAATAATAAGTACGATAAACAAAAGGGACTTGATATGATAAAAAGATTATGCAGGCAAGAAGAAATTAGCTTGTTGATAGTCAAGCTTATTACACTCTAAAAAATGATCTTTCAATGGGCGTTCATTTTGTACGAACTTTGAAAGCACAACTGGTAAATGAACGCTCATTAAAAGTACTGTTTAGACTTATATTTTGTATGATAGGAAAAATTAATAAGATGGGCTAATTTTGAACCTACTTTAAAAGATAATTGAACGCACATGCCCTCCGAAAGCTTTTGAACGTACATATTCAGAATAAACGCACAATGAACCCACTAATTTTGAAAGAACAGCCTAGCCTTTACCATTACTATTTACACACACACACACACACACACACACACACACACACACACACACACACAAACACACATAGGCACAAGCTCATTTGACAGAACATTTTCTAAAAAAAAATGGAAAATACCCCATCGTAGAAAAGGAAAAGTAGTGGACAATATCATCATCACTCACGGGTCGGGGGTACGGGGGGCAGAGCCCCTGTAGACATATGCTGGGTATAATACCCAATTTCAGTTTTTTTGCCCAAAAATTGTCGAAAAAAACATTTTTTTAAACATCTTACTTTGAACCACAGTAAAAATTTTGTGGATCCTCAAACTGCACCTTACACAAAATATTATATATACATATATATATATATATATATATATATATATATATATATATATATATATATATATATATATATATATATATATATATATATATATATATATATATATATATATATATATATATATATATATATATATATATATATATATATATATATATATATATATATATATATATATATATATATATATATATATATATATATATATATATATATATATATATATATATATATATATATATATATATATATATATATATATATATATATATATATATATATATATATATAACAGCTTATAATTTATGGCATTTTAAAATTTTATATACTGTATTTTCAATGATCGTAATTCTTAACTACAATTAAAGTGTTTAAAAAAAAGGTAAATTTGCAAAGGCTACTTTTTAACTTATAATAATTAGGATTTCTTAGCATAATTAACGAGATTAAAATATATTTAACTCTAGGAATACTTTATTTCTAAAATTAAATTGTTTAATATATATTTGTTTAATATTTTTTTTAAAAAGTTATTAAGATATGATTATCATTATTAATTTTAGTCTGCGTGATTACCAAAGTGAATTTGTTTATATGTTTGTTCCAATAATGTTCATTTATGAATTTTTGCGCGTTTTGCAGTATTGTCGATTTGCCATCTTCTTGACGCCTTTTGTTGTTGTCATTACCATTCTATATACTATATCATTACTGTGAATATATATATTTATCGTGGTTTATTGTTTAATTACTGTGCAAACTTGGAAAGTGCTCAAATTTCAAGTCTGCAAGTATTTATAAAATGAAACTTAGATTGATTGCATTAAACAGTTGCAATATTTTTGTGAGGTACGTTTCAAAAATAATTTACTCACGGAATTATCAACTGCAATTAATAGTACCCTTGGGTCTAGACATGAAAAGGCCATCGCTTTTGTTGTATCAGTCGAGCAAATGATCTTGGGGACCTAGCTGTCCATGCAAGTTGCATATCATTATACTATAAAGTGTGGTTAATTTAAAATTGCCACCAAAAGTTGAAACTCCATTTTGGTATTTATTTATTATCTTTCAAAGTTTCGAATAAAATTTAAATGGTAACTTATAATTCAAAAAATTTGCCCCCCCTTTTTTTTTTTTTTTTTTTTTTTTTTTTTTAAAGATTTGGCCAATATTTGTTTTTCCAAAGTGCTCCCCCCCAAAAAAAAAAACATATTACAAAAAAATCCAACTCAACTCTTTCAGTAATAGAGTTGTTAATTTTTGGAATGACTTGCCACAAGAGATTGTTGATTGTGATTCTCTTGTCAAATTTAAAATTGGGCTAGATAGATATATGGACAGTTTAGGTATTATATAGAATAACTTGACTAAGCCAAATTGGTGGGTATATTTATTTTTAGATCAACCTATGACTAAGCCTAATAGGCAGTTTATTTTTTGTAGTGGGTGATGGTTCATTGAATATTGCATGTATAACTGGCCTTAGTTTTATTTTTTATCTTTGCATGAGTAAACTGATAACTAGGGATAGGACAGACCTAGTCTTTTGTGCATGTATTAGTATTGATAGTTATTATTTGTTTGGACTGGGACAGTCTCGATATGCCCTTGTGGCTTCTAACTGTCTCTATTTTTCCTATGTTCCTAAGAAAGGTAAGTGTTTGCAAAATAAGATACCATTAATTATCTTCAAAGTTTAGAAAATATTAATGTTTGGAAATGGGGTAAAATTAACTATCACACAGGGGTTAACCATTAAAAAAGTTTTCTAAAACTTTTCTTTTTGAAATTTTCAGAGGTTGTACAGTTAGGAGAGATACACATTTTTTAGACATACTTTGTATACACAATGACTTTGATGCTCTGTATGGAAAATGTTTAAAAAAATTTCCCTTGTACAACACCAAAATGGTTGGATATTCAAAAAAAAATTCTAAAAAAAAAAAAATGTGCATCTTGCCCAACTATACCTAACTATTTTGTTGCTATGCATGGGAAAATTTTTAACATTTTCCCATGCACAACAGTAAAATGATTAGATATAAAAATTTGTTAACAGTAGTTATATAGTTGGGTGAGATACACATTTTTTATTCAGAAAGGTTTTTTGTATGCTTAACCATTTTGCTGCTGTTTATGGGAAAAACCAGAAGTTTTAAATTTTTCCAGTGCATAACAGAATGGTTGGATATAAAAATAAACTTATCAGAGGTTATAAAGTTGAGCAGGTTTCACATGTTTTATATAGAAAATTTTTTTGTATACCCAACCATTTTGGTGCTGTGCATGAGAAAATTTAAAATTTTTTTTCCATATACTGCATCAAAATCATTGGATTTACAAAAAATTGTTCTAAATAAAAAGTGTATCTTACTCAACTGTACAACCTCAGAAAACTTCGTAAATGTTTCATGGGTAGAAAAAGTTGTAAAAAAAAAAATTTTTTTTTGAAATTAAATAATAATGGGTAATCATTGAAATTGTAATATTTTTGGTGGAGCCAAGGTGATATACTCAAAACATCGACAGGGAAAATAGTCGACAGGTCAATGGGCCGACGCTTTTGAAAAAAAATACCGATCACTTTTTTTTCAATTTCAATGTGTCGACGCTTTGGCCACACAGAAAAAAAATGTTGACTGTTTGACCAACATAGTTTATTTATATCAATACAATCGATATTTCAGCTTATATTTTAATTTTATTATTATAATTATGAATTTATTTTTTTAATTTTTAATATATTATTTTAGTAGATGCATGGCACATGAACATTTGTCTACAGGGGGTTCTGCCCTCCGTACCCCCAACCCATGAGTGATGATGATATATATTTATCGATTAATCAATATTAATTTGTGTCGACGACTTGGACGAGTTATAAAAAAAAAGTTGTCAGCCATTTGACCTTACCAAAAAAAGTTGACGTTTTAGACAAGTGAGAAAATTTTGTTAATGACGTGTTGGCCCTTTGACCTGTCGAGAATTTGGAGCCAACATGAAAGTTCAAGTATAGCAAAATGAATATCTATGATTTATCAATCTTCAGCCAGTTATCAAGTTATTTTGACAAATTGAATTTGCTAAAAAATATTTGCATGAAACTTATTCCCCTACATTTTCAGTCCTATTTTTGTCAAATATTTCAGTAAAAAAAAATTTTTTTTTTTTTAAATTTTGTTCTAGATATACTAGTCTTACCCATTTATATTAATAAAAAGTACTACTGAATAGTCATTTATAAATATGCAGTGGCTAGGTTTCCACCCATTTCAATTTTTCACCACCTTCAATTTTAAATTATTAATTTACATATTTCCTTATACTTTTTTATATAAAAATATTCAGAAAGGTTCATAAAACTTAAAATTATAAATAGTTATATCAGGTAATTCCAATTTTTTTTGCGGAAGTCGAAATTTTCAAAATTTAATTTCCCCCCATTTGATGGTACTTTTTATATAATGTTAATGTACCAGCAAAGTTTTCCAATTTTCTTTCTCTCTCTTTTATTCTATTATAGATTGTGTAGGCTACTTCGATTTTAAAACCAAAATATATGACCATATAGAATTAGAAACAATAGAATAAAATGCATATATATATATATATATATATATATATATATATATATATATATATATATATATATATATATATATATATATATATATATATATATATATATATATATACTTTTTTACTTCATTTTTATTTTTCTAACACCCCCTCCTTGAATAGGGCTTTGCCCGTGAGTGCTGGTGATATATATATATATATATATATATATATATATATATATATATATATATATATATATCATATATATATATATATATATATATATATATATATATATATATATATATATATATATATATATATATATATATATATATATATATATATATATATATATATATACAAAGATATAAAAGATATCCACTCACTTGATAATGGTCCATTTTGATTTTATAAATTAGATTATTATAAACTAATTTAAATTGTGTTCAGTGGAAATAAGAAAAGACATTCAAATCATTATAGGATACATCATCACTAAGTTCTAGGCACTTGTCATTTTTAACTTGTGGTCTAACTTTTACATTATATAGCCGTGTGTTGTTCCTCCAAAACTTTAAAGTTTTCTTCATCAAAAGAGACATCAGTTAAAATGGATTTCAAGTAGGTTACTAATGTTATGGAGATCATTTTAGCAAGTCTATAAGATTTTTATGCACTATAATTTATGAATTTAATTTTTATTTTTAGTTAAAGGAATTTTTAAAATTGAACAAGTAACAATACCAAGTTTACTAATGGTTTAAAATGATCCATTATTACCAAAATAGGATATGTTATTTTCTTAGTATCTAAATACCATATGCCTGTTATTGTATATAAGTAACAGTATAGGGGGTTTAAAACTAGGGATATAAATGTAAATCAATATTATATTATTTTATTAACCATATATTTTTTTAGAGCTAATTTTTTTACGACTAAGCCTTAAGAATAATTTGATCCCTGTAAATGCACAGTTTAAATAAACTGGTTTCTTGGTACAGCATTATTAAGAAAAAAAGTTGGAAACAACAAGGTTTTTGGTGAGACCAGAGCCAAAATAAACAAATGTTTTGTGTGGAGGAAGTTGGATATATATATATATATATATATATATATATATATATATATATATATATATATATATATATATATATATATATATATATATATATATATATATATATATATATATATATATATAATATAAATGATTCTGTAGGTTAAAAAAAAAAAAAAAAAAAAAACTTTTTACAGTACAATGAATGAATCTAGGCAGTGGTGAAGCCAATGTCACATAATTTTAAATAATCGAGTTGGGAGAAGTGCAAAAATTACCCACTTTGCATCCCAGGTTACAATTCAAAAATAATTTTCCATTTATGAATATCAACATCAGAAACTCAGAATATACTGCCAAGGACATTGGCAAGCTTTTATAATAATATGCAAAAATTTGTGATGCTTATATATCATAATGAGTCCTCAGACATCTTTCCAGTCAGAACATTTAATTATAAAAATAATTCATCTGATATATTTGAGGAGTCAGGCTGACTTAGTCAAAGTGGAGCTTTAACATTCATGCTCTCCTGAATGTTTGTAGACTTAGTTTTCTCAGACTTTAATGTATTTATAGATGTTGTATCTGGAAAATGTAATGATACTGAAAAACTAGTACTTGGCTCAATCTATATATATATATATATATATATATATATATATATATATATATATATATATATATATATATATATATATATATATATATATATATATATATATATATATATATATTTTTTTTTTTTTTTTTTTTTTTTTTTTTTTATGCATGTTCTCTAGTTTTCTATGTTTCAGATAGTAATTACTTTTTTATCTAAGTTTTAAACAAAGTTAGACAAAAACATAAGATCTAAAGAAATGAATGTTATAATATAAATATATAAGATCTAAAAATATTATTGAAGGAAAAGAAGACAAAAACTAAATAATGATTAAAAGCCTTCATTGAAGTTGAGGAAGACAAAAATAAAAGTTGATGAAGATTAATTCCCCGAGGAGTACAAACCCCTATTTGTGGAGGAGATTTAGGACCACATAGTCATAACCATAGACTGAAGTTTAAATAAGTTTTCCTTTATCCAAGGTAGATATAGATGGAGTATTTGTTATTAATTATAAAACCAAAACCATGATATAATGAACATTTGTATATTTCATATGTTTCAAGGTTACAATATGTACATTTTAACAGGGAACCTTTTGGAGTACTGGCAACCAAGAATTGAAAAGAAAAACAAATAAGAAAGAGAACCTATTTATACAATTAAGACATATACACATCCCATTACTAATTTTACAAATTTACTAACCATGGAGGGAAGTAAGGTATGTGTTTAACCCTTTAAAATATTCACGTTGTTACCTATTATTATTATATATATATATATATATATATATATATATATATATATATATATATATATATATATATATATATATATATATATATATATATATATATATATATATATATATATACTTTTGAGTTTATTATTTTTCATTATTATTTGATTATTATTTATTTTATTATTATTTTATGATTATCCCTATAAAATAGACCATAAGTTTAAAGAGTATGAATGAACGAATGTTTTAAAGAAATATTATAATCATCCATAACCCGCGACCCCAACAACACAATCAAAGAAAAATAAAGATTATTTGGCCACAGAACTTATTGTGACTTTTGTACATTAAGCTGTTATCATATATATAAACATGAATTTTCTAGTTCTTTACTGATTATCCCAACTTGTGTATAATTTGCTTGCTTGCAACCACGCTTGCTAGGTATGGACCACTATAAGTATATTTTTTCTTGTATTTCATCTTGCTTGCGTTTATTTCTTATTTTTATTCATCAGGTGTGAGTCAGAGAATTAGACAAAGTCAGGGACAGAGTTTACTATTTAACAACCTTGGGACATCTTTGATAATCCAATCCTGGGTTAATGATAGTATCCTTTAAACAGTAGTAGTGGTGAGTGTCTCGTTTCTTTTTTTCTTAACTTTAAATCTTTTGCTGATTTTCAGACCAGAACTACCCATCATATATATATATATATATATATATATATATATATATATATATATATATATATATATATATATATATATATATATATATATATATATATATATATATATATAAACAGTAGGAATACCTCCCTGAGAGTACTGGTCAAAAGAGTATTTGGTATGATGAGTTTGATGATTACTTTCATCATCACTGTGATGTTCTGTCATTTTCAGTTTCAGACTAACAAATTCTATATTATACTATGCAATACAAAATACTATACTAAACAAAGCTTATCTGATTATAGGTCTTCCCTATCTAAAACCACACTGGCAGTCATTTAAAATATTGAAATATTCAATTCAAATTTTGAATAACAATTCCAAAAATAATAAAACCTAGAAAGTTAACTGTATTAGGATATAATTCCCAAATTATCATTGATTCTCTTTTACATCTGTTCATGCATGTAAAATATTATTAATCTAAAAAATTTATGAATTTATTATTAATATTTTAGAGAGTAAGGTATAAGATATGTTACATCCTTAAAATCTGTCAATATATCCCATTCGGTCTTGCTGCTCTATTGTAATTTGTTGTCAAATTAAATTCATTGTCATCAGTCAATTAGAAGCGGTAAAAGATACTGTCTGAATTTAGAATTACCTTCAACCCTCCTTTTTTAAAAACATGGGATTAGTAGGAGTTAGGCTAACAATTTTCACCCTTATAAATTTTGTTGCTAAATCTAACTATGGTTTTATTCTTATGTTATTAACTTAATAAAAAGCCAAAACTTTATAAATTTAATAGAATTTGATAAATTTACTTGTAGCAGTAGTCAGTATTTAGCTGAAGTCAGATGAAGAGAATAACAGTTCAAAGCATTTGTTAACATAAAATTAATAATAAATAATTAGTGAATTGGTTAGTGTCAGTGAAGTCATTTTTTAAAAAAAAAATGTAAAAGTAATTTCTCTAAATAAAGAAAGCAAAATGAATTTTTTTATTGATATAAGTCTTATCTAATATTTCCATATATATATATATATATATATATATATATATATATATATATATATAT
Organism: Armadillidium nasatum; assembly: GCA_009176605.1. NCBI lineage: Eukaryota > Metazoa > Arthropoda > Malacostraca > Isopoda > Armadillidiidae > Armadillidium > Armadillidium nasatum. The sequence continues at coordinate 13,882 of SEYY01015945.1, read as the reverse complement.
ATATATATATATATATATATATATATATATATATATATATATATATATATATATATATATATATATAATTTGAAAGATAGAAGAGGAATTGAATGGAGGAGGTGTAATAAGTATGTGCTCTTGCACTGAATATCAGGTTGATGCTGGTGGGAAGCTATGCTCATAGTGTGATCATGTACCAGTTCTACATACAGAGTTGACTGTACTTAAGAAGCCTTCAAATATTATTGATTATCCCAGACAAGAAAATAATTCATAGGAGAAGATATTGAATGGTAAATTCTAACATTAACTTTTTAATTTTTTTCATGTTAAAAATAATTTTCATTGTATTTACAAAATTTTGTATAAATTTTTAATTTTTGTTTTAAGTTAATTATTAACTTAATATGCAACAAATTTTTGTAGTAAACTTTCCTCATTTCTTTATTCCAACCTTATAGCAATCCCAAATTTTTCTATGTAAAATTTTGTTTATTTTTATTTTTTTAAATTCCACTTCATACACTACTAAATTTACTTCTCTTTCATACATTTTAAAAACTTTTTCAAGTGAACAAATATATACATTTCTTCTCCAGCTTTAACAGTTATATATATATATATATATATATATATATATATATATATATATATATATATATATATATATATATATATATATATATATATATATATATATATATATATATATATATATATATATATATATATATATATATATATATATATATACACACACACACACACACAACCTTTCCCACAATTGTGGGGTGGTGTCTACCATAAGTCACAATCATTCTTAATACTCATAAACTTGCCACTCTATTTCACTCGCTTCTTTTCTCAATCAACCGCACACCCTCATCACAGCTCAACCCTATGTCCCTCAATAGCTCCTTGACTGTTGTGCTCATACAACCTTACAACCTTTCAGTCTCCCTTAAATCATTTTTGAAACTAACACCTTTTTTACCAATTTCTCTCCATTCATCCTACAAGCATTTCTAAACCACCTTAGCATGCTCTGCTCAGCTCTCTCAACCAAACTCCAACTACATATCTCCCATATTATAACATTCCTGACCCCTCACCTTTCTACTTAAACCACACACCCCTCTCAGACACTTCACTTCCTTAACATTTTTTTCTTTTCTTCGCATTCAAGCTTCAAACTTCTCTATACCATACATAACTACCGGTACACAGCAACCCTCGAACATTTTCAACTTTACCCCTCTGGACAACCTTCCCCTGTTCCAAATATCCCTCAAACCCCCTAGCACTTTCTCCCCTTCTCTTATTCTATGCCCTACTTCATCGTCCACACTACCCTCTCCTCTCAAAAAATTCACTCCCAGGTATTTAAATGAGTTGAACCACTCCAATATCTCCTTCCGTACTTTAATCTGCAATTCACCACCCCACCTATTCCCCTTCCCCTCCCCTCCCATTTTTGATCCATAATATTTTACTCTTGCCCGCATTCACTCTTAAGCCCAACTCGACACAACCCTTTACAAATTCCTTCACCAAAACCTTCAGATCCTCTTGGATAAATTGCTGGAAGATAAGGATATAAGATTAAACTATGCCTCGGAAACTATTCCAGAATATTTGCTTCATTCAAAGCAGTAAGTTTATTAAAGTCGCATTATTTTTTCATATAATGCTACTGTAGATTGGTAATAACTTTATTAATTGACCTTTATCAAAATCTTACCCAAATATTCATTTCTCTTTAAACAAATATGGTATTATCATTATTATTTTATAGAAATTCATAATACTCTTAATACATGAAGCTATAAAAACCTACGTACCATTAAGAAAACTGAAGACAAATATTACATACTTCAGTTATGAATACGGTCTTCATAATTTTTTTTTTGGAAATAATAAATGTTCTTTCACTCTTATTTGTTGAGATCTTAATTGTATGAACAGATCAACTGTGTGAGTCTTAACCATAACAACTTAAGTAAATGTTTCATTATTGCGTTTTTTAAGTGATCAAAGATCATATATCTTTTACATGTCCTGTTTAAAATCCTTGAATTTTAATTAGTTTTCATTTCCTTGATAATTGAAATTTCATATGCTACCTTTCGATCTTCACTATTTTTTTTTTTTTGCCCTTGAGAACTATGAGGAAAAAGCGGCTTGCAACTCTGCCCTTTAATTTCTCTTCATACTCATTTTCAAACTCTATTTTTTACACCTGTAATGCCTCTTCATTTCAAATTTACGACTTTATTTTTGTTGTTCATTACTTGATTTTTGGGTGGGAGAGTTTAACTGTGTGTGTTCTCTAATATTCTTTAAAAACTTTACTTCTACAAATCTCCTCTTGGAAAGCATTTGACCATCTTATTTATTCAATAGTTTCGTCAACTCTTTGAACAATATAAATATCCTTGATTTTGTAAAAATTATCTTTGAAACCCTCATATCACAATGGGTTTTAAATCTTCTCATGTTAGTAGACGATTCTATTCAGGATATATATATAATTTTTTTTTTTTTTTTTTCAGATAACTTATCAGATTCGGTTATTAACTTCTACATTTGACGATATGCGGTGTACCTTATTACGTCTATTGGAAAAAGTTAAAAATTTAGAGCTTAAGAACAGCTTAGATGTAATAAAATTTTTGAACATTACATCTCACAATGCGGATGGAAGTGGAAATTTATTAGAAGAAGGTATTCCGGAAGTTATTCCAAAAAAGAGACTGTCCATGCTTCTATTTTACTGGTTTAGATTTGGATTGGAAGATATTCAATAATTGAGGAGTAAAAAATGAAAGTTACAACCAGGGTTGTGGAGCTAGTAGTTTTATGGTAGAGATGCATTCGTTTTATATTCATTGAGCTTGAATCTCACCATTAATTAAAAAAGAAGCCATTAAAGGCAGTGTTATTGTGTCAAAGTTTTGGATAATTTAAGTTTAAACTTATGGTTGAGACCTGAGCAAAGAGCAGTTTAATTATTTATTTATTTATTTATTTTTTTTTTTTGCCAGTTTTGTAATTAGGCATTAAAATAAAAGTGCTGGAACAGCAAAAAATTATTTCTGCTGGCACGTTTGTGGGTTTTATGAAATTACCTTTTAATTGCTACATATATGTATAGTAGAATTTATTTTTATAAACAATAGTATATGGTTTCATTTTTTATGTGCATATTATATAGTATTAAAATTTTTTGTGTAAATAATATAAAAATATACACTAGTATAAGCAGTATTATATGTATATTTTCATTTTTTGGCTTATATTGATATTTTTGTTACACTACAGCGCGTTTTTGTTGCAGTAACTTTTATTTTCGAAGTGTTAAAATACTCATGGCTTTTAAAAAAAACAACATATATATATATATATATATATATATATATATATATATATATATATATATATATATATATATATATATATATATATATATATATATATATATATATATATATATATATATTATAAATATTTTTAATTAGTTTATATAATTGATTATATATATATATATATATATATATATATATATATATATATATATATATATATATATATATATATATATATATATATATATATATATATATATATATATATATATATATATATATATTTATTGTAAAGTTCCATATAAATTTTAGATTAGTTTATATAATTGTTCCTTAGTTCACATATATATATATATATATATATATATATATATATATATATATATATATATATATATATATATATATATATATATATATATATATATATATATATATATATATATATATATATATATATATATATATATCGATTATATTAAAATGTTTTATTGCAATACTTAAATATTAGTAAAATTATGAAATATATGATTGT
>SEYY01015945.1:2500-5000 GCA_009176605.1 Armadillidium nasatum | reverse complement strand
TATATATATATATATATATATATATATATATATATATATATATATATATATATATATATATTATATATATATATATATATATATATATATATATATATATATATATATATATATATATATATATATATATATATATATATATATATATATATATATATATATATATATATATATATATATATATATATATATATATATATATATATATATATATATATATATATATATATATATATATATATATATATATATATATATATATATATATATATATATATATATATATATATATATATATATATATATATATATATATATATATATATATATATATATTGTGACTCTTTTATCTCTGTTGTGACCAATGTATGGTCCAGAAGATCACTACACTGTTGTAGCGATGGGGGATAGATCAGGAGGCTGGGTGTTTTTCAATTTCCCCTTGTGGAATGCCGACTGGTAGTCGTGTGGTAGCCACCACTTCTCTTCAGACCTGTGGAACGTCTGTAGCCTCAGATGGAAGGCTACTTTAAAGGAGGAACCACAGTCGAGGGTAAATGGGCTGCCAAACTGGGTTTCCTTTTTTAGTAGCAGAGGCGTTGAAACTTCTTCTTGTAGGAGCAGCTTCTTTTTGGCTTCTGCTTGGTACTGCTTCTTTTGGGCTTCTGCTTGGGACGTTTACTTCTTGGGGCAGTTCGACTGTAGTGGCAGTTTCTTCTTCGGCTCCTTGGATAAAGTGAAAGTTTACCACTTATTCTATACCTTATGGAAATTATCTCAATATTTGGGAAGGTAGAAGAAAAGTATAGTTTTCCACTCTATTTTTTTATTTTTTCCTCTTTATTTTTATTATCTTTAACAAAAATTGCTTACAAAGTTACTATTATTAAAGTTTCATAAATTTATATTGAAATAGTATGCAAAATATTATTCATTTAAATTATAAAATATTATTTTACAATATATTTAAAGTCTATGTATAAAAATACATTATATTTGAAATTTTAAACATTAACAATTTTTTATTGAAATTTTAATACAATATAATATAAGATAAAACACATTTTACATTTTATAATAGTATCTCATAATGGTTTTACCTTAATTCAAATTTAGCGGTAAATAAGTTTTAGCGGGAAAATGAGATAAGAAAAAGTGCTAAAAGGGAATTAAGAATTTGTTATGGTAATAATTTACAATTTACATTATATTTTAAATGTTTTATTTTTTAAATTAATAGTTTATATTTTTATATATTAATTATAATTACTTTTATCACAAAAAGAAACTTGGTTTTTATTTTTCACTGGTTTTACCTGTCTTTTTCTTATTTAAAACAGTATTAACATTTTCACAAGTTCATGCTTTAAAATACTTTTTATTAAAGAAAACGTTATTTTATATTTTTGGCTAACTATTTAAAAGAACTTTTAAAAGGGCACTATATATCAGTTCCTCACCGAGACACGGAGTGAACATCTTCACGGAAGTGTACTCGACGGAGAGGGTTTCTTCTGGAAAGTGTACTATTGAGAATAGGAACCACTGGATGTAGAGCCGTCGTCGTACTAGGAACATCAGGTGCATCAAAGGTAGGAACATCAGGCACATCGATAGCTTCCACTGTTACCGAAAAATGCGGGACAAAAGTATCTGCTACGATGTTTTCTTCCTTTTGTTGATGTGATGTATTTTAGGACGATTACTCTTTGTTTGTAGAAAAGGGCGGTTTGAGTAGTAGGAAAGTCACTTTCGAAGTTAGTTGTTAGATGTGCATTTTTGTAGGTTTTTCTTCGTAGGTTGTTTTTTGTAGGTTGTTCTTTGTAGGTTGTTTTTTGTAGGTTGTTATAAACAACAAATTATTATAAATATTATTTGCAGCAGAAATCCAAAGGGACAAATTGACCGAAAAGCATCCGGTGTAGAATTGCTCCAAAAGACGTCTAGTTGCTGTCCGTTACTTGTTAAGTTGAGTTGAATTTATTTGAGCCATAAGGATTTAGTAAATGAAGTTAGGCTTCTTGAGGAGTACGTGCTCCTTGTGGTATTTGTTGTTATTGTAATGACAAGAATCTACGTTTGAATGGAGGTTACTGGGAAGGTGGGCTGCTCCATTTCATTCTTGCAGCGGAGATAGCTGTTATTTTTTTTTTCTTGAGGTAGCTGGTGGTAGTGAGAAGCCATGATGACGGGCAGCGTAGTCCTTGTTGTCCAGTACTCCTAGGGTTAACACTTTAATGAGACATTCATAAAGTCCCGATGTTGAATGGAGTTGGGTTGGTAGGACCAACTTGTGACAGAAATACTGGCGCAGTAGTTTGGCTAGTAGGCCAAACCTTTGGACGAATCGCTGGGTCAGTAGTTGGGCTGGTAAACCGAACTTGTACATGGCCACCCAGTGCACAGCCATCTGCCTCAGTTGTGTATTGCCACTTCGAGGGAAGGGCAAAGGGAGGTAACAGCAACAGCTTCTTCTTGATCCCTGGATAGTTCTTTCTGA
>SEYY01015943.1:0-13498 GCA_009176605.1 Armadillidium nasatum | reverse complement strand
CATGTATTCTACTGTTAAAGTCTGGAATACAGTGTCTTTAACTAATTTCCTAACTACCTTTGACTTTCTCACATTCAAACGCAGTGTATCGGGACATGTCGGCTTTTAATCAACCATGATTATTTTAATTATTTACCAACTTGATGAATATTGGTAAACCGCTAACCTCTGCTCACTACTATATATATATTATATATTATATATATATATATATATATATAATATATATATATATATAATATATATATATATATATATATATATGTATAATATGTATATATATATATATATATATATATATATATATATATATATATATATTATATATATATATATATATATATATATATATATATATATATATATATATATATATATATATATATATATATATATATATATATATATATATATATATATATATATATATATATATATATATAATATATATATATATATATATGATATATATATATATATATATATATATATATATATATATATATATATATATATATATATATATATATATATATATATATATATATATATATATATATATAATATATGTAAAGTCCCGGAGAAACAATAAATTTAGAAATAGAGTGTCAGCCGTGAAAAAAAGTAGAGTTAAAAGGTATTAAAAGTGAAAGGGGGAATGTGGATACGCAGGGGAAGCACAGAAATAAAATAAAAATAAAATAAAAAAAATAAAAAAAGATACTAAAAATAAGTAATAATATAATAATAATAATAATAATAATAATAATAATAATAATAATAATAATAATAATAATAATAATAATAATAATAATAATAATAATAATAATAATCATCATCGTCTCATTTTCCCATTTACGAGTACAAATACAATATCGATATCGAAATCATACTCTAATAACGACATAACAATACCATATGAATCAACAATAATTTTACCGCGTAAAATAAGAGAAAAAGAAAAAGTGAAAACCCCATTGGCGCAGGAATTTGCAATGAGTAACATTTCTATTTAATATTATTAATATATATATATTTTACTATATTATATACTTTATTAATAAACATAAGATAATGTCATAATTTCAATCTTTGTGCATTTTATTAAAATAAACTTATTTATGTAAATAATATTAACTATTTTTTGTTTGCAACAATTATTTTATAGATTAATTCGATACTTTGAAATGAAAATACATTAATAATGAGTTTGTTGTGTATTTTTTGATAAAAAAATAATCAAAAATGAAAAACAATTTGCTTGTTTCAAATAATCTTTCTCATTTTGAGGTAATTTTAGAAGGATTCCTAAACAGGTAACCTGTACATTCCCTTTATCTATAAGTTAGAAGAAACTTAGAAGCAGCAGCCGTCACAGAAGAAGCACCAGTTACTCCGAAAGAAGCATCAGTTTCTCCAGAAGAACCAACTTCACCAGAAGAAGACCTCTGGAGAAGCTGCTGACGCCTTTGTTCTTCAAAGTATACCACAGTTTGGTAGTTCCTTTTGCCTTCGAATATGGTTCTACACTTGAAGTGGCATTTCCAACCGAGGCAGGTGTTGCAAAGTACTGAAGAGAAGTGGTGGCTACCACACCTACCAGTCGACATATCGGTCCGAGAGAGGACACGTAGAACACCGAGTCTCCTGAAGATACCCCTTCGTCTCAACACCACCTAAGAAGTAAGAGTAGCGGTTTCCATTGAACCGGTGCCCCAGGCCCCCTAGAAACTGGTAACAGGGGCATATATATATATATAATATATATATATATATATATATATATATATATATATATATATATATATATATATATATAATATATATAAAATATAAATATATAAATAAAAAAAGTAGATACTTTAACTGATCGAAACGGTAGGACGAATTACATCTCTTGAAACATTATTGAATATTTTTCAATTAATATTTAATTTAAAATACATTCTCTCTTTCATAAGTTTTTTATGCATATTTAAATGCATTATATATGTATTTATATACGTTTATTGTAGACGGCCACAGTTCTTCCTTTAAATCTAAAAATAATCAACAGGGATCTGTTTTATCACCAACTCTTTTTTTCCTTTTCATTAATGACCATCTATTTGTTCATCACCTATCCACTCCCTTCATTACTTCTTTCAGAAGCTAATTGACGCAAGAAGGATAGCCTTGGGGCAAGTGACTTCTGATCTTTGCTTGTGTTTTAAATTGGAGACAGAGACATAGTCGTTTTTAATGCCTGAAATACTTAGCTCCTCCGTTTCTCTACTCTACACAACTATAACATTTGAAAACACTCAACTCAAACCTACATCTCTCCTTAATATTGTCGGTATTTCTTTTTCTAGAGATCTTTCTCGGAAAGATCACGTTTCTTCTCTTTCTAAACAAGTTTCTAAGAGGTTAGGTGTTATGAAGAGCCTTCGAAATTTATTTACCCCACTCCAGTTGCTTGCTCTTAATAGAGATGTTGTTCGCCCCTGTATGGAGTACGCCTCACACATCTGGAGTGGTTCCACTCGCACAACTCTCTCGGAAATGGTAGTCTAGAGTTTTCATCTTATAAACTCTTTGATTCTCCCCAGTCTCTTCTGCCCTTCGATTTGATTCGTCGCTCTCTTTATACTATCAACATTACAAAGAACATTTCTTTTCTGAACATTCATTTTTTCACAGTCTCATCCTTTCTCTGGCCATCTCTCTGTCCCAAGACTTAGACACTATGTTCAATCTTGCATTCACTCTACTGGTAATGTAAGAAACACACTCCCTTTATCTGTTTTCCCAACTTCCTTTGACTTGCACACTTTCAAAAGCCGTGTATCGAGACATGTTGAACTTTAATCGACCTTGTTTCTGTTATTCAACTCGTGGAGGAAACTGAAAAGTTTCTGGCTTTTGCCCACCAGAGAAGATAAAAAAAATTCGATTTCTTTTACTATAAGCAAGACTGTAATATTATAATCATTTCTCTAATCATTGAGAACATATAGCGGAGAGCTTCATAATAATAATAATAATAATAATAATAATAATAATAATAATAATAATAATAATAATAATAATAATAATAATAATAATAATAATAATAATAATAATAATAATAATAATAATAATAATAATAATAATAATAATAATAATAATAATAATAATAATAATAATAATAATAATAATAATAATAATAATAATAATAATAATAATAATAATAATAATAATAATAATAATAATAATAATAAATAATAATAATAATAATAATAATAATAATAATAATAATAATAATAATAATAATAATAATAATAATAATAATAATAAGAAGAAGAAGAAGAAGAAGAAGAAGAAGAAGAAGAAAGAAGAAGAAGAAGAAGAAGAAGAAGAAGAACAAGAAGAAGAAAGAAGAAGAAGAAGAAAGAAGAAGAAGAAGAAGAAAGAAGAAGAAGAAGAAGAAGAAGAAGAAGAAGAAGAAGAAGAAGAAGAAGAAGAAGAAGAAGAAGAAGAAGAAGAAGAAGAAGAAGAAGAAGAAGAAGAAGAAGAAGAAGAAGAAGAAGAAGAAGAAGAAGAAGAAGAAAAAGAAGAAATGATTTGAAGCTTCTTATGAGATGGATTCTATATGAATTTTAGTTATTGTTTTAGTAAATAGTATTTTATTTTTTTACCGATAAAAAGAAAAAATTACTTCAAATTATAAACAAAATCGAAATGTTTTAAAATAAATCACATAATATCCAATTAAGATATCTTTCTTTTGTCCAAGCATGATTTATGTAAACTTCTGTAAAGTGAAGTGCAAACGACCATTCTTATATTTTAAATTGAATGTGTTCAAAAGGAAGTTGTGTGTGTGACGAAAAGTAAGTTTTGATCAAGAAAATGAATTTGAAAACTATAATTTTAAAGGAGTGTTCGGAAATAATGAATTAAAATGATCAACTAAATTATTTCTATCTCTCTTTGTTCAAATAGTTTGAAATTTGATGTGTTCTTCGCAACTATTATCTCGGTATTTACAGCTTCGACATTTACTCCTTTTGTTTCTATCTTCCTCAATTGAAAGGTATGATGAAGAGGAAGAAAAATTTATTAAATGGGAAAAGTCTAATATTTCCATGGATGTTTGAATAGCTATATACGTAAATGAAACAGTAGTAAATGCAAAAAAGCAAAGCAAAATCGAAATAGGGACTAACCATAATGTATATATATATATATATATATATATATATATATATATATATATATATATATATATATATATATATATATATATATATATATATATATATATATATATATATATATTGTGGAGTGAGGGTGATCTAATTTATAAGCGCAACTGCTTTCCATTTTGATGAACTTAGAAATCTTCAATAAATGGTGAGAAAACATCTTTAAAATATTATGTTTTCTCACTAGTCTAAGCATTTTGAAATAGTAAAAATAATAATAATGATAATAATAATAATAATAATAATAATAATAATAATAATAATAATAATAATAATAATAATAATAATAATAATAATAATAATAATAATAATAATAATAATATATAATAATAATAATAATAATAATAATAATAATAATAATAATAATAATAATAATAATAATAATAATAATAATAATAATAAACGAAGAATAAAAAAGAAAAAGAAGATAAAGAAAAAAGAAGAAGAAGAAAAGAAAAAGAAAAAGGAAAAGAAGATGAAGAAGAAGAACCTTTATAAAGTATGCATGTAACTTCAGATTCCTGTCTAACTTCCAAATCGGTAAAAAATAAAGTTAATTGGTTAAAAACTGCTTGACTCTCCAACTCTAGGTAAAAATTCATTATTAACATTTTGGTGCACACTCATGAATTTAATATTTTACTTTAGAAAATAAGCTATAACTACAATGGCAGTTGATTGATGTTTATGAGAGATTTAATTCGGGTTTGGTTTTCTTATTAACGGTTCCTTGGTCCTGATCACAACGAAGATGAAATGTTAAATACTAGTCAACGTCGCAGCGTATAATACTATAGAACCCACAGATAATTATATAAGAGAGATAGAACATATATCACGTCGCAGAGATAAAAGGCTTAAGTTAGAAAGAAGAGGACAGTTTTTAATATATTGGTATTAGACTCAGCTCTGTGCAAAAGGTAGGTGAAGCTGGAGCCTTCCAGATGTGTGAATAGTACCACATACGAAAGCAGATAAGACTTTTATATACTTAGAGTTATTGTATGAAAGAAAAGAATTTTCTCAACCTGAAAAGAACGACCATCTCTTTAGAATGGTCTACTGATATACTGGAAAAGCTTACTGAGAAACAGATATAAGGTTTTTAGTCTATGTAGAGACCAGGAACGTCAAAAGATGAGACAGTAGAACTCTCGATGGAAATAGAAAAGTATTGAGATGCTTTTTAGAGTGAGAAATGCAGAAGCTGAAATTTTAAAGAGTTGAAAGTTGAAGTTAACTAGGTTGGGGTTGCCTCAAATGGAAATTCTATCCAGATTAATCAAAACTGAACCGAAAGTTGAAAACGAGAAACAAATCTAGTTGCAAAAGAGAATGTAGATTTCAAATGAGGAGATAAATGAAAAGCTGAGTCATTAACATAAGAATAAACAAAATTAGAAGAGCAACTGAAGGGGTAGTTACTGAATAGTAAAATTAGTATATGAGATAAAAGAGAACCCTGTGGAACACCAAAGGAAAACTTAGAAGGAGAAAGAAGTCTCTCCATCAATAACTGAGAATATGTAACAATTATAGAAAAAGAGAATCTTTAACAACACTACAAAAAACAGAAGGAGAAAGAAGTCCCTCGTTCAACAACTTCCAATACATAGGCAACTAGAGAAGAGGGAGCAAAATAAAAGAAAAACAAAAAGAGGAAGTTTTGGTAATACTGACGCTTCTCTTGCCTGGTTTAAAGCCTTTGAAGTGCCAAGTACAACGGCATAAAATTCCCCATAATCGCTAAGGCAGATTACAGACCAGTAAGAAAAATATCACAAGCACTCTTTCCAAATATCTAACAACAAATTTATCCACTATGATCAATGTGCTCAACTTGTAGAAACTGAAACTCACCCTTTTATCTATTTTCCCAACTTTCTAAGACATTCACACTTTAAAATGCTGTGTACGGGAGCATCTTGGATTTCAATTTGACCACCCCAAAAAATTTCCCAACTTTGGTGTTGATTGGTAGGCCTCTGGTCTTGGCTCACTAGGGGTATATATATATATATATATATATATATATATATATATATATATATATATATATATATATATATATATATATATATATATATATATATATATATATATATATATATATATATATATATATATATATATATATATATATATATATATATATATATATATATATATATATATATATATATATATATATATATATATATATATATATATATATATATATATATATATATATATATATATATATATATATATATATATATATATATTCAAGCAAGCAAGTGGATTGGGATTCGAAAGTTACGGATTCAGATTTTGATTAGAAAAACTGTAAAATTACTTATATTCAGATTCCATTTAGATTTGAGGGTTCTGGATTCTAATTCGGATTCGGATTCACAAAATTCAAAACTGGCTGGATTCGGATTTGTAGATTGCCGGATTCGCCCATCACATATATATATATATATATATATATATATATATATATATATATATATATATATATATATATATATATATATATATATATATATATATATATATATATATATATATATATATATTATATTTATAATATCTTTTTAGATCCACTAACTGCTCGTGGAAGAAAATATTTTGAATTTTTAAGTCTGATATACTGGAAAGCGAACCATCGACTTCTTGGATGGTAAACAAGAGCGTTACTAACCGAGCCAAGACAGTACAAATAAGGAATCACTTCGGGAAGTCTCAAGAAATACTTATCAAGCAGACTCCCGAAAGGGTACCTCCCGATTGCTCTTTGAGAAGGGGTAACGAGGTCAAGGTTCTATCCCTCTTTCACAGACTAATATAATATATATTAAATTTTTTTTAAATCCACTAACTGCTTGTGGATCAAAATATTTTGAATTTTTAAGTCTGCTATACTGGTAATCGAACCATCGACTTCTTGGATGGTAAGCAAAAGCGTTACTAACCGAGCCAAGACTGTTGCCCATTGCCAGTGTACAGTCGGGAAGGGCCGATCGGGAGTCTGCTTGATAAGTATTTCTTGAGACTTTCCAACACGACTCTTCTTTTCTATTGTCTTGGCTTGGTTAGTAACGCTCTTGAGATAGCTTCACTAGCTTTAGGAGAGTTCGGATCGTTCGCTCTGAATCTGGTGATGGCCTGAAGGGTAGTTTTTGTCTGCCAGGAGGGACGGCATATGCCCTCGTTGGTGAGGTCCGCTCTCAGAAACAAACAAAAAAAATAAATAAAAAAATAAAAGTAACGCTCTTGTTTACCATCCAAGAGGTCGATTGTTCGATTCCCAGTATTGCAGTGATATATATATATATATATATATATATATATATATATATATATATATATATATATATATATATATATATATATATATATATATATATATATATATATATATATATTTAATCATATATGATTCGGCTGCCGTCGTGAGTGGATGTGCTAGGAAGCAGATGGGAAGAAGAAAAGTTAGCAACATCACAAGGAAGTCAGAAGAGAAGAGAATAGAAGAGGAGAGGAGAGGAGAGGAGAAGAGAAGAGAAGTGAAGAGAAGTGAAGAGAAGAGAAGAGAAGAGAGGAGAAGAGAAGAGAAGAAAGAAAGGAGAAGAGAAGAGAAGAAAAGAAAAGAGAAGGCTATTGGATCTGAAACTTCAAGATCTTCTCCCTGAAGTTGCAGAGTTTGTGGAGTTTTACGAGAAGAATGATATTGACCGTTTACCGTGTATTGACCAAGGGTAAAAGGAAACATTTAATATTTTGTTATCATATTTCAGTATTTTTTTAATAGTAAATTAAAAGAAATTCAAAAAAATTTTGTGAAGCAACACATCTTTCGATTCAGAGGACTTTCGGCAACTAATGGAAAATTAAATGTTTAAAGGAAAAAAAGAATTAAGTTAGAAGTAACCTCTGGTCAATAAATAATGAATGATGATTTCGTCGCAGTCGAGTCAGATGAAGATTAGTTCTTCGCATGGTTTTAAGGACTGGGAACCCTTTCAACCTGGTTTTATTCCCATGTACGATTGCAGGAATGTCAAATTTCTGCAATTGACTCCACCCTGCATCAAGCGGGAAATGTTTTGTATATATATAATATATATATATATATATATATATATATATATATATATATATATATATATATATATATATATATATATATATATATATATATATATTATATATATAAGATTTTTTTCCTTATGCTAATGCGAATAAATATTTCCCAAAATGAAAAAATTCAAATTTTGTAAGTTTTTGATTTGACGTTTTTTGAATCTTCGACTATTTTTATATTAAAGGGAAATGCTCACACAATTATTATTATTATTATTATTATTATTATTATTATTATTATTATTATTATTATTATTATTATTATTATTATTATTATTATTATTATTATTATTATTATTATTATTATTATTATTATTATTATTATTATTATTATTATTATATTATTATTATTATTATTATTATTATTATTATTATTATTATTATTATCAATTTTCAATAGCTATTTCATATGTGAATATCCTCTCTATCGTTAAAAAGGCTTAACTTTCAAAAATAACTTTTTCAGTAGTCAAATAAGGGAAAAAGACCATTCAATAAATGTTGCTTCTTACTAATTTGTTCATTATTAAAATGTAAAGAATTAAAAACATAAAAACACCGTAATAAAAAATTCAGTATCAGTAGAATGTAAAAGAAAATCAACCAAAAAAAATGCATGAACTCATAAAATGCACAAGTGACGCTTAATAATCAACATGCAAGTTCATTTCTAAGATAGAAGAAACGGCATTCATTAAAAATCATTTAATGGCTCAACAATCAGTTGAACTGTTCAATGCAAGTTTTTTTATTTTCATTTCCTCTAATGGATGAAGACCAGGGGCCTAATAAAACTCACAAGATTTTGAAAAGTATCGAGAGCTAAAGTCAAATTAAAGGCCGACAAGTCCCGAAGCATGGAGTTTGAAAATGAGCAAGTCAAAAAAAGTTGTGAATATAGATAAAAGGATCGCATGCCAACTCCGTCACCGGAGTACTTTTAAGATTAAACATAGAGGTAAGACTGAGCCCATTTTTAAAAGAAAGTTTTCTCGCAAAATTTCAGTCCTTAAGCCTATTAAGCCTATAGTTTAAGAAAATTATTTATCAAAGTTAAAAAGGTATGTAATAATTTAAAATGAAAAAATATGAAGAGGAAATAACAAGAAAGAAGGGATTCAGATTTAAAGAAATAAACCTGTAGTTAAAATAAAAGAGAATTGGAAATTCCAAACAGAAAATATGAAGTTGAACACACACACACAAACACGCACAGAGCATTGTCGAATCACCAAATGACTTTGTAAAATAAAATAAAGCTGAAAATATTCTCTCTCTCTCTCTCTCTCTCTCTCTCTCTCTCTCTCTCTCTCTCTCTCTCTCTCTCTTTATTTCTCTCTCTCTCTCTCTCTCTCTCTCTCTCTCTCTCTCTCTCTCTCATGTATTTTAAATCAAATAAATATGATGAAAAGAAAATTTGAACATTTTCTGTTCGGTTATTCATGAAATGCTAAACATGTTTTTAACACGTTTCACTTCTTATATGCAAATAAAAATATGAGTGTATTCCATTGCATATTGACTAGCTCGTATTACTCTAAGTCTTGCATATATATATATATATATATATATATATATATATATATATATATATATATATATATATATATATATATATATATATATATATATATATATATATATATATATATATATATATATATATATATATATATATATATATATATATATATATATATATATATATATATATATATATATATATATATATATATATATATATATATATATATATATATATATATATATATATATATATATATATATATGGTATATATGGTAAAGTTAAGAAGTTGTCTGACCTTCGATATATGGAAATATCGATACATCGAAATATCGATATCGAGCAAATTTTTTGACATTTATATTATTATTATTATTTAGCTTTCATTTCATTTATGCCTATTAATTTTATTATTATTATTACTACTATAATTATTATTTAGTTTTCTAGCATACTTAGTTCGAATTATCATAACCTGACCTACCGACGTTGCAGTGGGATACAGGCCTACTTCCGTATTACACATATATATATACTTTATATATATATATATATATATATATATATATATATATATATATATATATATATATATATATATATATATATATATATATATATATATATATATATATATATATATATATATATATATATATATATATATATATATATATATATATATATATATATATATATATATATATATATATATATATATATATATATATATATATATATATATATATATATATATATATATATATATATATATATATATATATATATATATATATATATATATATATATATATATATATATATATATATATATAGTTTTACAGTTTACCACATCTCACGGACTGAATCGTTAAGAGGAAGAAAAATAGATATATTAGTGATGGACCGGATGTCATATTTTCTCATTTGCGGATGCGGATGCGGATGCGGATGGGAATGTCGAATTTTGTTGAAGTGGCGAATGCGAATATGAATGCGAGTGTAGAACATACGTCAAGTTCGGATGAGGATGCGGATATTGAATTTTCGAAAATGCGGATACGTATTCGGATGAGGATGCTAATTTTGATATGGATGCGGATGCGAAAAATATTGAATTTTCCAAAGTGCGGATACGAATGTGGATGAAGTTGTTAATTTTGTTGAGGATGCGAATGCGTATGCCAGCATAATATATATATATATATATATATATATATATATATATATATATATATATATATATATATATATATATATATATATATATATATATATATATATATATATATATATATATATATATATATATTATATATATATATATATATATATATATATATGTAAAGTTGAGATAGTTTCTTTCTGTAGTGAACCCTAATCTAATTAGAAAGATTAAAGCCAGTACTAAGGATTTCCAAATACTCATTTACAACATTCAACACCGTATCTCGGTCCGCCTTCAGCACAAACTAAATTTTACAAATTTCTATATTAAAATACAATCAAAATATAAATTCATTAACTATATACAAGATATTTAAAATAATAATAATAATAATAATAATAATAATAATAATAATAATAATAATAATAATAATAATAATAATAATAATAATAAAAATAATAATAAAATAATAAAAATAAAGTAATAATATTGATATTGAAATAACAAATATATATTAAAATACTGGACTATTTCGAGAAAAAGAACTTCATTATTTTGTGAAAAGGACAATGGAAGAAGCTTGATCATTTAACTTTTATGGACTTTTTTTTCCCCCCTTTGGCTTCTTCTTCCATGGATAAAGCCTTAAGGATGGGCAATTTGTTTATTTATAAAATTCCAGTATCCTGCTATCAAGAAGGGGAGAATCATTTTGAAGGATAGATAAATAAAATAGATAAATTGTTCAGAACAACAAAGATTAAGGTCAGTTCTAAGGGAAACTCCTCCATGCTTATGAATTCTCACATTTAATTGTAGAACCGTTTGGCCTACATACGTTGCACTATAGCTGGCGCACTTAAATAAATAAATTAATGAGGTTCTGAGAAGCATTGGGAGAGATTCCTTGCGTCTAAAGAAAGTATGAATTGAGAGGGAGTGTATAATTTATAAGAACAAGCTGGCATAGGTGGAAGGTAACTTCAAGCATTGTAAGAATATTTCTATTAAAATTGAGATGCAAGTGATCCTATACACGGAAGTTATAAGTATATTTTTTGTTCAGATGCAGTAGGAAAATGAAGAGTGGGTCTGAAGATATTAGTGAGAAACTCGTTAATACTTTTTTTCCAGTTGGAACTTTGGGAAAATAATATTATAATATATAATATAATAATGAAATATATATATTATATAGTATATATATATATATATATATATATATATATATATATATATATATATATATATATATATATATATATATATATATATATATATATATATATATATATATATATATATATATATATATATATATGCAATTTAGTTAAAACACCACTAATCAATATTTATAATAAAAATCACCCTATGAAATGAGAGAAGAAAACATGCTTGCAATGCGTTAAGGCCGACTTAAAACAGTAAAAAATAAAACACTAAAATTTGCACAGAAGATAGATTAAAATTGAAAAATAAGTTATAGAATAAAAGGCAAGCTTTCGATTCCGAACACCCGGGAATCATTTTCAAGCCAAAGGGGGAACAGCAATGAAATGAGACAGGAAAAATTAAAGAAGAAAAGAATATGCATCTCAATATGAAACCAAGAAACGAACGCACAGCAGAATTGTAAAGCACAAACGAACAAACGCACACAACTATTAAACATCCCCAAAATCCTCAAGTAGAAAATCAGACAAATAATTTGACGTGTACAAACGTACAAACAACCCAACGACATATACACGTAATCATTAATGACATACATAACCGTCATATATACATATAAAATACATTCATGCATAGGCTTAAACCTTTTAAATAACCAGCCAACACCTATGCACATAGACATTTAAATACGTGAAGATATACATATACACTTAAAACCATACATAATATTAAATAACCCTCCCTGAGATACCTATAACTTAAAAACACATGTGTACATTTATCACATGTAAAGGGTGAATCGTCTTGTATAATTACACACATAAGTGAGCACACAACACACCCACACACTCGCACATACATATATAAATAATAACATATAACCACTTATACATTGACGTATACATAAATATAATCTGTGTAAACTCAAACATATGAATATTGCAAAATATAAATCTACAAGTTAATGTTTTAAGTCGGCCTTAACGCATTGCAAGCCTGTTTCCTTCTCTCATTTCATAGGGTCTTATTATTATTATTATTAATTATTATTATTATTATTATTATTATTATTATATATTATATATATAATATATATATATATATATATATATATATATATATATATATATATATATATATATAATATATATATATATATATTATATAAAATAAAGTAAGGGAGGGAAGTAGCGCTCACGAGGCGTTGAGATTACCCCCAATTGGGTATAGATGTTAAGGGTACTTCCCATCTCATCTGGTGCCCAATGGTAC
>SEYY01015942.1:110000-125516 GCA_009176605.1 Armadillidium nasatum | reverse complement strand
TAAACTCAAAACAATGGCATTTTCACTTCAGTATTTTATGATATTTTTAATATAAATATTGCTGGAAAACAAATGATTAGAATTTTATGATTGTTATAAACTCATTGTTTCATCCAGAGAGGGTGTGGATTATTTATATTACCCGTTTTGATATCAATTATGAAAATCTTGAGATTACAATTTTAAATTTACAATGACTCAAATTGCAAACCCGATTCCCATTTCAGTCCTAATTCCAAGGACGATTTCCAACCTAAAAAATATTATAAATTCCGACCTTAGATTCGGATTACGGATTCTACATTGTCAAAAACCTTCTGAAGATTATAAAAATGCAATCAAAACTCCTGAAGGTTAAATAAAAAAGGTTTTCTTTTCTCTTTAATGATTTACATTGAGTACAGAACAAATGTACAACTTTTCAACTTATCAATAAAAATGACAATTTTATTTAAACCAAAATATATAAATATAAATCACTATATATATATATATATATATATATATATATATATATATATATATATATATATATATATATATATATATATATATATATATATATATATATATATATATATATATATATATATATATATATATATATATATATATATATATATATATATATATATTATTAATGGCAAGTATCAAAACCCTTTTTTTCGTGTTAAAATATAATTTGAAAAAAAGTTAATTATAATAATAATAATAATAATAATAATAATAATAATAATAATAATAGCTATTAATGTTGTGACGTTACGATTATTATTACCATTACTTACTTTTTATTAAATGAAGGACAAATTAATATTACATAAAATCACATACGGAACTCTGATACAGAGTTTGGAATGTCACACGCCCTTTATATATATATATATATATATATATATATATATATATATATATATATATATATATATATATATATATATATATATATATATATAATCATATATATATATATATATATATATATATATATAATGATAGTATATGTTATATATTGTATGTAATATATATATATATATATATATAATATATATATATATATATATATATATATATATATATATATATATATATATATATATATATATATATATATATATATATATATATATCCAATACTTTAAAAACTATTAAACTTATCAATCCTTTATTGAAAAAAAATTATTAAACTATTTTATTAAACACATTTGTCCTACAATATAAGAAACATGTGTGTGTGTGTGTGTGTGTGTGTGTGTGTTTGTAGGATGTTCTGACTGATATATATATATATATATATTACTAAATTTTTTATAAAAAAATATTATTAATAATAATAATCATAAAAATATATAATATAATATAATAATCATCAGCCATTTCAGCACCTATTTAAATAGTTTTTATCAACTTCTAATTAATAATAATAAGAATATATGTAGTTAAGTTGCACGAGTTAAGACAAACTGTAAGAAAAGATAAGAGTAATAGTAGTATAAAAAGTTTTATATTAAAAATAATGCATATAAAAAAAAGACAAACAGGCACGAATAAGTAAATAATAATAATAATAATAAAGACTAGTAAAAAAAAAATCACTCAAAACTTCAAAACTAGCATTATTAGTTCTATTAGTTTCCTCCCTCATCATTAAATTAGGCCTAGTTAACCACTATGAAAAAAAAAAAGGGAGAGAGAGAGAGAAAAAGGATTAGTAACGCAAGTGTTGATGAGTCGAGTCTAATTAAATGTACATAAATATATTTACAATCACACTCCTCTGAGAATAAAAAACTACAGAAAAGGTAATTCATTAGTGAGAATTTATTTATCAAAAACCGTTTCGCAATCTCGCAGAAACCATTCCTACTTAAAACTCTTTCAACATAACTTCAGACACAATCAACTAGGCCCATTTTATATATATATATATATATAATATATATATATATATATATATATATATATATATAATATATATATATATATATATATATATATATATATATATATATATATATATATATATATTATATATATATATATATATATATATATATATATATATATATATATATATATATATATATATATATATATATATATATATATATATATATATATTATATATATATATAGCTAGCTCCGAACTTAAAGCGAATTGTATATAATAATAATTGACTAAATATTTCTCATTTTCTTTTAGGGGAAAAACAATTTAAAATCTTAATGTAAAATATTTAATTTCTGAAACGTTATATTTCACGGACGTTCTCTCAAGAGTTCTAATAAAAATATAAGGAACTTTCACTAATAATAATAATAATAATGAATTATAAAAGGAATTTGAAGAGGCCCTTCGTACCAATAATGAAACAATCGATGAACGCTGAAGAAGGAAGGTTCTCTCCTTCGTCGATAGCCATCAATTGTTCCCTTATTTAGAGAGAGAGAGAATATTGAGAAATACAAAGTTTTATTTCGTTATCTTAATGTCTAAATAGTCTCTGCCTTTACATCATCTCTATTAAAATATTTCGGAATCACAGGTTAAGGAGTACAACGACAGGAGTGAGTAACGAGCAAACTGAGTTTCCTTCTCCACCTCTTGGGAGAGGAAGGGGGTCCAAAAATAGATTTTTTATTTTATTTTTTTTTCATTTTCAAACTCGGTGTTGTTGGTGAACTTTTTCTTCTTCCTCTATATGATGGCGCAGTTTTGCTACCTTCGTTCTCATCTGATTCCACCATTCCAAGTTTTCTAACACTACTTCTTCTAGTTGCTGAGTGTAAGCTGTAAATAAAAAATAAAAAATACATATTATAAACTACCAACGTACCTTTTAAGCACAAAAATTACATTACTTTTAAGTTATTCAATATTAAATATCGAAACAATTAAGAAATAAAAAGAGGATATAAAAGTTATCTATTATTAACACTTTACTATTTAAATCCTGTAAGAATGATTAAGTGCCGAATCTGAAACTATTACTCTTTTCAATAGTATCAAACCTTATTAAAAAAAAAAAAAAGAAAAAAAAGTCAACCCAGTAAACGAGAGATTTTCGACAGCTTCTTAATCCTCTTCTATAATTACTCTGTAACCCAATAACTCGCATTCTTTGCATCCGTTTTTATTTTTTAAAATTCTCTTATAAACTTCTGAAGTTTTCCTTTTGTGTGTTACCTAATTATGATGTCAAAGTAGAGTCAATTGACTTAAAAATTGTTCCTCACATCAAATATGATTCGACTTCTTAAAGTGGGACACATCTACTTGTTCTAGGTAAATTTACACTTTTTCATTTACCTTTCGTCCAATTATGACATCTACCGTAACACAAACGGTAGAGTAATTTACTCACGTGCTTGAGGGCGCTGGTTCTATCCCACATACAGATTTTAGGTAGAAACTACCAAAGAAAGCACCTCTCCTCGAATAGGACAATGTCCATAAAATGTTAACTTTCATAAATAAAAATAATAATAATATTAATAAGTATTTCTAAACTTGGTTTCCAATATTCTTATACTTTAGTGGAAAAAGTTTTTCTCAGTCTATTTAACTCTCCCTGATATACGTACTCTCTGTAACTGGTAACATTACTTAATGATTTTTTCTATAATTAAAAAAAAGGGAGAAGAAAAAATACTGTAATACTAAGCAAGTACAATCGGTCCTTCTTCCAACACCAAACATTTTTATGATCAAATTTGCCTTACGCAACCAAACCATATTCAAGAGCATTAATTAAGAAAATCTCCTTTGCATCCAACCAAGAATAAACTCTACTTCAACTTCATTTTACTCTTTACAATAAACACCAAAAAGAAAAAAAAATAAGTAAAAATAAAAGGCTATATTAGAAGGTATATCGATCATGAAAATACTGTTATCAGAACATTTGAATATAGCTCAAATAACTGAGTAAAACTTTTTAAACAAGGGCAATTCGCAATTCAGGATTGATAAAAAATTTAATCAACAAGTGAAGAATTGATTTGCCAAGACATTTCAAGATCGTGTAAAAGAAAGTCAGCAACATTTGAGATCAATCTTTTCTTCCGCATAAATCATCCAGAATATTCTAACCACCAAGGGAATGAGTGGATTCGAATATGGATCGCCTCATTTCCTGCACAATACATCATTAAAGATTGATTTTTATATGTTGGAAAAGGGAACATTGTTGTAAATGTTTTCATGTTTTAGCAACGTGTGGGTATTGAAATAAGGGTAATAATACATCACGCCATACGCTCTAAATTAATTAGAAAACCCATTTTTTGTGAGTATTCAAATAACTGTCTTTAAGGTTTCGACCTTGGTAGCTTACCATATATATATATATATATATATATATATATATATATATATATATATATATATATATATATATATATATATATATATATATATATATATATATATATATATATATATATATATATATATATATATATATATATATATATATATATATATATATATATATATATATATATATATATATATATATATATATATTATATATATATATATATATATATATATATATATATATATATATATATATATATATATAATATATATATATATATATATATATATATATATATATATATATATATATATATATATATATATATATATATATATATATATATATATATATATATATATATATATATATATATATATATATATATATATATATATATATATATATATATATATATATATATGGTGGTGTTTTTATTTATACTTTTTGTTCTTTTGTAAAAAAATTTATATTTTTTTTTGTTTTTAATTTCATTTTAGCTGAAGATGAATCCCTGTGATTCGAAACGTTCAAATAAAATATGTTCATCTTTGCGTTGACCTTAATTTTCATCATTAGAATTAGATTTCCTAGAAATAAATCACTAGCTATAAATTAATATATATATATATATATATATATATATATATATATATATATATATATATATATATATATATATATATATATATATATATATATATATATATATATATAAGGGGTACCGTCAACGTCGTAATCAATTTCATTGGTCATCTGATAAAGAGGAATGAGCATTTTATCTATGTTGTCGCGGTGAGCAAAGTATTGGCCATGAAATTCAACCACATCCTCTTCAGCTTCTTGCAATGCCCCTAGTGCCACCTGGAATGCCGCTTGATCGGCACTCATCTCTTCTTCCTGTTTAAAAATTAGGATTTATTTTCTAAATTTATTTAACAAAATGAAATACCTTCCAAAGTTATGAACTAATCACACACATTGATCAATTAGAATATCTAAGAATAAATTGAAAATAATAAACCCGTTAAAAGATCCTCCACAAAAGAAACAACCTTTGTCTATTTTAATCCCTTGAAATTCATACAATAATCACAGTAAGAACATCACAATTACATTATTTTCACAATTACTAATATACAGAAATTATTATATATGATGATACTACAGCTAATTATAATAAGAATAACTGGTGAGTATAAATAGAATAAATACAAAAAAATATGATTTTATAAAGGATGCTCTTTTGCTATTGCATGTAGTCCTAGAGACAAAGGGATCAGCTGTTAATACATATACTACCTCAAATGTATAATAATAATTTTAAGGGAAAAGGAACACTTACATTATTATATGATGAAATACGTGAATAATCAAAATCGTTGTCATTAACGCCGTTCTCTTCCCGCTTCTCCTGAGCGTTGCCTTTGACGTCTGAATCGGAGGTGCCTAATTCCTTAACTCTGTCAGCATAGCGCAGGGTATTGAGAGTATGTTCACATGACGATACCCCGGGAGAGATCATGGCAATCATGCAGGTCTTACTTTTATCTCCAATGAAAGAATCTCGGAGAACTTGAGTAAGCTTTGATGCCCTGAATGGCAGATGGGCGCCTCGTCTTCCGAGGGCACGAATACATTCTTTCAGTGCCAAAAGAGACTTGTTGATTTCTGCGCCTTCCATTCCTATTAAACAAAGAAAATTGCTGCCTTTAAACTATCTCATAAAATTGAATCTAAATTCTCACAACAGGTAAATGATAAAATCTAGAGACAAGAGATTTACTACACTAACTAGTTTGTCTGTTGGCGCTCGAGGTGTCTGCCCCTCTTTCATTCCCAGCCAAGTCAATTAAAGAGAATTTACCGTGTAGTTTGTATTGCCTGTCTCCTTGCTTCTCTATTTTGTCTAAATTCCTTAAAATTATCTGAAACGGGAAAGAAAAAAGAAATCAACTAATAAAAATTAAAACTTTGGTGTAAATCAGTTATGAGTAAATAAATGAAGACATAACACTGGAAATACTATATAACCTGCCTAATTGCTTGCTTTCCCTTTTTAAAGTTTTAAAATTACAAAACCTATAAAATGTCACTTTCAAACATCGATTTTAACATTTTTAAATTTTTTTCTTATTTGCGAATGAAACAAATTATTATTTATTTGAAACTACAGATTAAACAAGAAAAATTAAAAGCAACTATTGTAAAACAAATAAAAGAACAATTGACGCATTTCTAACTTATTCAATAATTTTAATTCAAAATCATAAAAAGTTCTATAAACCAAACTGAAATGCATACCTGAAACACAGCATGTGACCTTGATGACTGATTATTTGCAGCAGTTTGCCCAGAAGTTCTGACTTGGGACCCAAGCATGATGAGTGTAAGTACATCTTCCACACTATTACAAACTCGTTCTTGGAGACCAACAACTTGGACTACTTGCTTTCCATCTTCCAAAACACGTAACTTTTTCTTACTATTTAATAAATCGAAAACCTGAAGAGAGCATGTTTACATTGAAAACAACAATAACAACAAAGGTTTATAATTAATATAATTGTTTTAGTAAATGTGGAACTTACAAATATTTAGTTGTACTAAGGAAAAGAAAAGAAGTGTTAAGAAACTTCTGATTTCTCATCACGTCCCTTTAGAAGAAATAGAGGCAAGGAAGAGAAAATAGTTAGACAAAAATTGTATCTAAAATTAAATATTTTAAAAAATTTTAAAAGAGGAAAACTCGAAGTATAATGAATGACAGAATATTAAGTAAACTTGTCATTTTGAAAGACAAACATAAGTTGCAAACTGTAAAAAAATCCTATAAAAATTTGGAATACCAACAAAAATATTAAATATAATCAAATTACTTTGTATCAATGAAGAGAATATCAAGAAATGCTCAAATGCATATCAAAAATTAAACGAGGAAAAAAGCAAAAATGGACAATAATTGTTACCATATTAATGATGATCTTGTATTAGTGTATGGGGAAAAAAAAAAAAAAAAAAAAAAAAAAAATTAATGAAGATGAATGGAGTCAATTGTTATCTGATCATTCATTTGTGAGAAATTATTCCAAATAATTTCATCTGATAAAAGTAGGCAAGGATGCGTAAGTAGTAGTAGTAGTAGTAGTAGTTATCCATATTAAAAGAAGAATGAAAAGAAAACCAAAGCAATCATAAAATAACCATTAACATTTAATCAAATAAAAAGAAATTTCACATCCATTACAAAGAATTATTTATTTATAAAATTTAAAACTTTAATAATAATAATAATAATAATAATAATAATAATAATAATAAAAAAAAAAAAAAAAAAAAAAAAATTGATAAAAAAAAATAAAAAAAAAAAATAAAATAATAATAAATAAAGTAAAAAAAAAAAAAAAATAAAAAATGAAAAAAAAAAATTTTTTTTTTTTTTTTTTTTTTTTTTTTGCATCCTGAGAACATTTCTAATTTAATGAATTATTAAAATTTTTGCAAAATATGAATAAATTTTTTTACAAAAATAGAAAAATATTACTTTCATGAAATAATCCTACAATTTATAGACAAAATCAGTTTCAAACCCCGTTTTGTTTCAATTCTGTAAAATTAAAACCAAAACTTACTTAGATATTCTACTCTGTAAAACTACCTGATAATTAAAAAATATAATATTGCTATATCAAAATTTTTATCGGAAACTAGCAAAAACCCATCATTAGTGACAACAAAGTTGAAAGAAAACTTACTTTTCCACCATATATTTCAAAGAAACTTGCCGAAACTTGCAGATTTAAATGTCTATACTTTGGACTTTTGAGTAGAGAAAAAACATCTTTGGCAGCGAGAGCATAAATACCCTTTGCACAGTCCTGATTTTTTCCTTGGAAGTCTCCTCCCATCGTATGAGTTTTACCACTCCCAGTTTGCCCGTAAGCGAAACATGTTGCCATTCCATTATCAAAAATGGTATGAACAAGAGGACGGGCTGTGTATCTGAAAGAGATTCACCAAAATAATTCAAAGGTTACATAAATGACTAAATATTCTTTTCTAATATATTTAAAATAAGTTCATAGAAATATAATTATAAAAGAACATCTGAAAAATGGGGCGTGTTCAACTCCTACAGCTCTTATTCAAAGGATGAATTGTAAAAAATTTTCCTTATCAGTCATAGCACTCTTACCTATTTCCAAAAACTTCTCCTTAGAAAGACTGGATTGTAGCATCACTCCTATCCTATCCTAACACAACAGGACAATACTTTTCTGAATTATTATTAAGTCAAATACAATCACCTATTACGAGCACTTGTGACTTAACATTGCAAACACTCCAATTTAACTTGAAATTAAACTGGGATGCATTTCCCATATGTGCTACATATGGACCAACTGATATTTCTACCAGAGGTACAATATAATAATAATGCAAAACCGAATAATTATAAGAATTGTTTTTTTAAAGTAAAAAGTTAACATCTCACGGGCATTGCCCTATTCAAAGAGAGGAACTTTTCTAAGTAGAATATACCTAGGATCCGCAAGTGGGATCGAACCAACACATTCAAGCACGCGAGTCAACCACTCTACCGTTATACCATGGTTACGTCTACTAATAATAATACTTACTTGTAAACAAGATCATTCTGACAAGATTCATCAAAGGCGTAATCAAACCTGAAGCATTGGTTCTCCACATACTTTGTTAAGTCAACTTTTGTTTTTGGTTCATGGACATAAAGTGTGTCCTTCTTTGGAATTGTTATCACATCAACTTCTTTCTTATTTAATTCTACAAAGTAAAATTCATTCAATTAGTTTAAAAACAAAAAAAAAAACAAAAACCTGCTAATGTGACATTATAAAACATGTTACTAACCCAAAATGGAATATGTTGAATTAATAAATGCTTACTTAAAAAACCTAACTATTCATAGTCCCTAATTACTAGTAATCTACCAACTACCTACTAGTCCTTAAACACTTACAATTTTCATATAGTTAACTATATGAAAATTACTACTATTTGTTACTCTTTAATATTTAACGCTTTTAAAAGAATTGCTTCAAACTCCTGTTTTACGAGCACTTTACCTAAGGAAAAGATCCCTAATTTTTCCATGCAAAATATTTTTTTACTCGCCTTTCGGTCTCGCAACAATAATTCTATCAAACATTAATAATAGGATCATGACATCAATAAAAACTATCGCAACATAAAAAAAAAAAAAAGAAAATACATTAGTTTCCCCGAGTACTGTTTTAATAAACAAATCCTAAATTTTAGGGACATTCATATTTAAAGAGAAAATCCGATTACCTCTTTTGTTCAAGGGTCTTTTCCTCACAGCCACAGTAATCTGGTGTTCCTCCATAGGATCTCCGTCCTTCAATGTCCTAAATTCGAGCTGTTGTCTGAATATTAAAAGAAAAAAAGGGTTAATGATAAATAAATAATACTTTAGAAAAGAAACAATGAATATGGACAAATTAAAAGTTATTTTTAATAATAATAATTGATTTTATGTTTGTATTGCAGATGTATAAGGGAGAGAAAATTAAAATGCTGAAAGATCTTAGAAGAAAAAGACCACGGACGAATGAATGAAAAATGTTTCTATAAGAAGGATTGAGAATAAGTTCTCAATGCTTATCATCATTGTAAATAGGTTTAATGTTTTGTTTCTTCTTCGTTTCATGTAAATAATTTATTAAGGATAAAGAGGAGTGCCATTGTTTTTACTTATATAGCTATCTAGGCTTTGAGTAACTGTTAAATATCTTCTGATATTATATTAATATTATAGACCTGAGAAGGTAAGTGTGGGCAATCCGTATTTTTGCGCTGGTTTTTATTGTGCTGTGAGCTGTCGGTCTAGATAGTAGAAAAAGAACACTATCAGTAATCAGTCATTATAATTATATATCTCATTAATACCAGACAAGGGACAAAGATGCTTTTTTTTTTTTTTTTTTTTTTTTTTTTTTTGCAAAAGAAAGTAATTCCTTTGTTTGTATTTCCGATTGTAGAATTTTTTAAATAGGGCATAGTAAATCAATAATAATAATAATAAAAACTAGGAGGAATTTTGCCTTTCTTTTAAACCTTAGATTAAGTTAAACAGGAAAAAGGTTTAAAGTTTAACAAGAAACTAATTTTAGTCCTTGAGATTATAACCTATGTCACTGTTACCCAGGATTATAAAGACAACAAAAGGCATATGTAAACAATAGAAAAATGAAAGTTATAACAAAATTAACCCCCATCCATATTGTATGAATACTAAAATAATCGAGAAGAAAAACGAGATAAAGAAAAGAAGTAAAAATGTTAGTTTAACCAACCTGAACTCCCTTATCATGTTAAGAAACTCCCAATTGGGGTTTCCTGGATCGATATTCATTAGTGCTTCTTTTTCTTCAGCTTGCTTCGCTAGTTTTGCGCGTCTCTCCTCTCTGTTCTTTTGTATTCTGTCTACTTCTTTTACCACATTACTCTTGCGCCCGCGACCAGCTACATTCACACCAAAAATAAAAAATAAAAAATTATGATAATAATAATAAATAACTAACATGTAATAAAATACAAATCTACTTTTAATGTTATACTAATCTAATGAAAAGCTAAGCAATTTACTAGTCTGTTCTCAATACATAAAATTAATGATACATAAATTCTGTATCTAATAAAAATAAGCAAGTATTTAACTAAAAAAAAAAAAAAATATGGACTTGTAGTTACAAGTATTGAAAAGAACAGTAACTTAACTATTTTAAATGATAAAGTTTCTTTAACTAAAACTACCCATATATATATATATATATATATATATATATATATATATATATATATATATATATATATATATATATATATATATATATATATATATATATATATATATATATATATATATATATATATATATATATATATATATATATATATATATATATATATATATATATATATATATATATATATATATATATATATATATATATATATACGAGCATATCCTTTTCAATTCTATTTTCCAATCATTCAATAAATTTGTTAAAAGTAATGAACATTTTTGGAGTGGAGGAGGTGAAGAAGAAAAACATCTAAACATTAACACATTAACTAAGTTTCATACCACTTACATATATTGATAAATTGTAATTGCAATTTATATATAACAAAACGAAGTCTAACACACTACAAATAATGTGCGTATACTTTTCACTTATTTATTTATTTATTCACTAAATTTCCCATGTCTATATTGCTAACTCTCTTCCCCCTCCTCCTCCCTCTTATTATGAGGAATAACTAATGCAAGCTTTCTTTTCCATCTCTTCAGACAATCAAGAAGAGCCTAATCCTCGAGTTCTAAAAGCCAAAAAGCAAACATATTCTACTGCAACATTTCAAGCACTTCAATAAACCTCAATTGTAAAACAATTAGAAATTTTTTTTTTGTTTTGTTTTTACATTTGCTATTAGCTAGAAAGAGGCAACTCCAAAATGCTATTTTGGAATAGTTTGAAAAAATAAATACAAGTAGTAGTAGTAGGTGAGAATTTATTACCCAATGTTAAGAGTTAATCATTCTTTTATTCCAATATTTAGAAGGGAAAAAAATCCGCTGTAAAAAAACAAAATAAATCATGAACCCACACAGCAGAAATTCCCATAGATGCATTTTGATAAAAAGGTTACATTTGGAGAGTCTCCGGCTCCAAACTTTTTGATAGAGTTGAGTCTAAGGGTAAAAGACTAAAAAACTGTCCACTACTTTTTAACTCCCTTGACCCACTTTCTCTGTGACGTGCTCAGTCTCTTTTCTATAGGTACTATAACAGCAATTGTTCGAGGAGTTTAAGCTTTCGTATTCCATTACCATTGCGTCGTACTCGCTGCACGAGGAGTGCGTTACTTGCACATGAAAAACTGTGTGAGTATTACAAACTCTAGGTTTGCTCTTTGTTGGTACCCTTCTCCTTTCCAGCCACGTCTGTTCTGTGAAACTCTTTACCATCTTCTTTCCCTACTGCATTTAATCCTCCAATCTTTAGAGCTTCTGTCTACTCTACCTAAAAAATTTGCGTTAGTCTTGAGATAGTTTTTTTTTCCTTCTTTTTTAATAATGCCCCTCCTTAAAAGAGCCTTGCCAGTGAGTGGTGGAGACAGAAAAACAAATAAATGCACATTTTTGGATGTCTCTGATGTGAGGGTTTCAAGACTCGGCTACTATACAGTTCAATTCATTAAAAATTATCACTTAAAATATTAATTGCAAGTTAATAGTTTCTTTTCTTTCTGGAAGGGAGGAGTTATGTAGTACTTGTAGCGAATGAAAAGAATTTGAAAATTAATAAAATAAACTCTCTTTGCTCTTTAATAATAATAATAATAATAATAATAAAATAAATAATAATAATAATAATAATAATAATAATTTTTTTAAAATAATAATAATAATAAATTTTTTATAAAATGAATGGCATAATATTATATATATATATATATATATATATATATTATATATATATATATATATATATATATATATATATATATATATATATATATATATATATATATATATATATATATATATATATATATATATATATGAAAAAACTGTAAAAAGGCTCACTAGCAAGGTTGGCAGTCCCTTTGCTAACCGTGGATGTCGATATATTTTCTGAAGATAAAGCAGGAGTTGGAACCCCCCCACCTACTACACTGGGCTTTGACGGGGGGGCCATAATTGCTCCTCCCCCATTCTGGGCTCTAACAACATAACTTGGTCTCGGTTTATCGTTCTTTTCTGTGCAGTATGTAAGAAAAAAAAGAGAAAAAAAGGAGAATAAAAAATAAAAACATGACAACAAAATAAAAACATTAAATATAACAGCATGCATAACAACAACAACAATGATAATAATAATAATAATAATTATGATAATAATCTGCATGCATAAATTAAACTGTAAACATTATACACAGCCATTTAAAACCTTTAAAGGAAGAAAAAAAAATACAGCAGAAAGACAAAAAGATGACTAAGCTCAAAGGAAAGAAAAAGGCTTTTCTATTTAAAGGAATATTTGCGACATCGTCAGAAGTCATATTTGGTTCTTCCTAGAGAATCAAAGAAATACTTCCTTCATCACAAGTCTTAATTTACATTATGAAAAATTACCTTTATTTCTAATTGTTGGTCCACCAGATGTTGTATTTGGGGTCCGAGTGCTCTGCAACATATAAACAACACAAAATTAATTTTCTCTCTCTCTCATATATATATTATAATATATATATATATATATATATATATATATATATATATATTATATATATATATATATATATATATATATATATATATATATATATTATATATATATATATATATATAAAAGAATATATCCATATAATGCAAAAATATAAATATATATATATATATATATATATATAATATATATATATATATATATATATATATATATATATATATATATATATATATATATATATATATATATATATATATATATATATATATATATATATATATATATATATATATATATATATATATATATATATATATATATATATATATATATATAGGAAGACATGTGAGCAAAACTTGTGAATGAAAATAAGTTACTCACACTCTCATCCTTTTGAAAGTGAAATGCAAAGAAGAAAAAAAAAAAAAAAAAAAAAAACAAGTTAGTGGTGAAAACCAATGGTGGTAAAAAATCAGTTGTGATGATAATGATGGGATAGGAGAAATACTAATAAAATAATAATGGTGACCAATTATGGCTTTGATGATGATGATGATGATGACATTGAAGAAATATCACAAACAAAATTTCAGGATAAAAGATCCCACAAAAACAAATAATTAATTATAATAAACACTTTTATTCCTCAAATATTTAAACATTCGGCAATAAATTAAAAAAAAAAATAATTAGTTGACAAAATATAATAAAGAATATGGGAAAAAATTTATAATAAAAAAATTTTTTTAATACTATTTAAATATATCGATTTTAAAGCATGATCTATTCTTTAATAAATATTTTTTCATTGAACTAAGCCAGTTATTATTATAATTCACAAAGCAGGGTTCATAATGTACTAAGCAATTAAACACACATGCATTTCAAAATATATATATATATATATATATATATATATATATATATATATATATATATATATATATATATATATATATATATATATATATATATATATATATATATATATATATATATATATATATAATAATATAAAATATAAATTTTAAAATATAATATATATATATATATATATATATATATATATATATATATATATATATATATATATATATATATATATATATATATATATATATATATATATATATATATATATATATATATATATATATATATATATATATATATATATATATATATATATATATATATATATATATATATATATATATATATATATATATATATATATATATATATATATATTATATATATATATATATATATATATATATATATATATATATATATATATATATATATATATATATATATATATATATATATATATATATATATATATATATATATATATATATATATATATAAAATTATTTCACAAAAAAAAATTACTAATGAAATAAATTACGTAGCATTTGGTATTATAGAAATGAATTTAATTTCGTTTTTCCTCCTAATCATCTCACTTAGCAAAATAAAAAATATAAATGCAACTAAATCTCAAACTCCAGCAGAGGCCATTCAAACGATATGGGAAGTTCCTCAACGTAGGATCTTCAGTCTACTTATTTGTGAAATGATGAAATGATCTTTTAATGAAACTTTTTTTTTTTTTTTTTTTTTTTTTTTTTTTTTTTTTTTTTTTGTCAATACAATTAATTGTATAATTTGTTTTCTGATCAAAATCTTCAGATTCCTGCCTAAACAATACAGAATGCCTTACATTCACTAGTGTAATCATAGTAATGTTCAGAAACTTGCGCTTAAATTTTTCAGTTAATAAAATTAATTGTTTCGTCTTCATAAGCTGTTCTTCTAATTGCTCTCCCTCTCGTAACTGTGCATGGGTAGAATGCAAATTCACATTTTCACATATAATAATTATCGTC
>SEYY01015942.1:102500-105000 GCA_009176605.1 Armadillidium nasatum | reverse complement strand
TATATATATATATATATATATATATATATATATATATATATATATATATAAGTAGTAGTGTAAGCAATTGATCAAAAAATATAAGTAATAATATGTAATAGTAGCAATAAATAAAAGTAATATAAATAAATAATAATAAAAATGAAGATGATAAATATAATGATGATATTACCACAATTACAATAAGTAGTTTAATTCAATTATAAAAATTATCTAATTATAACATAATTATCAATTATCCAGTAAAAAACATAATTCTTAACAGAGATTTCATATAGTTAAAGTAGTATATTTTCCGCATTGTAACTATAATATAATAATAATAATAATAATAATAATAATAATAATAATAATAATAAAAGATATGATTATTTTTACCCAGTCTATCAAAATTGCAATTATCTAAATTTAAATTATGAATCAAACATGTTTTCTATAATTATAAAAGAATTCATTTTCTCATCTCTCTCTATTTATAACTATTTTATCTCTCAAGATTTTATACTTCAAAATTTTCACATAATAATAACACCATCAACAACAACAACAACTAATAATAATAATAATAATAACGTTTACTAGGTTACGGTACCTATAAATTAAACCTATAATTAAACTCTTTTGTTTCATAAAAATGGTAAATAAAAAAAAAACATTATAATATATATATATATATATATATATATATATATATATATATATATATATATATATATATATATATATATATATATATATATATATATATATATATATATATATATATTATATATATATATATATATATATATATATATTCCACATCACCACCACTCACGGGCAAAGCCCTATTCAAGAAGGAGGTGTTAGAGAGAATAAAAACGGAAAAAAAACCCTGCAGGTTTCACCTAACGCAAATTTCTTAGGTGAGGGCAAACGTGGGCTTTAAAGAAATTAATATTAAATTCGGTAGGAAACACAGAAGATGGGAGAGTTCTACAAAAGAGGTGGCAGGAGGAGGCACCACAGCGGACAAGCCTGGGGTTGCCTATGTCCACGCAAAATTGAGGCACAGACAATGCACCCCTTGTACTACGGGGACGCCGTAAAGAAATACGTATACGAATGGATAGTTCTCTCGACCATTTGCCGCTGTAGTATCTATAGAAAAGAGACAAGACACCAACGTCACGTCGCAAAGATAAAAGGTTAAGTGAATTAGAAAGAGCGGAACAATTTATAAGTCTTTTAGCCTTTGACTCAACCCTATCCAAAAGATCGGGTGAAACCTGAGCTACCCCAGATATGAGAGCAGTAATCCATACAAGGGCGGATGAGACCCCTGTATAATTGGAGTAACTGAGGAGAAAAAAATTCTCGCAGTCTAAACAGGACTCCCAGCTTCTTTGAAGCCACCCTAGCAACTACTGTGATATGAGGTTTCCAAGATTTTGATGTGGAGACCAAGGATGCTTATATTGTTAACAGGAGAGAGAGGAGAATCATTGAAAGAAATAGAAAGTTAGAAGGTGTCTTTAAGAGGCAGATTTCTAGAAGTTGAGTTTTTAAAGAGTTGAATTTCAGAAGGTTGAGACGACCCCATCGGAAAATTCTATCCAGATCTGCAAGAATGGAATCGGAAAGATGAAGACTAGAAGCTACTCTAGATGCAAAGGAAGGAGCTGAGGTATATATTATATATATATATATATATATATATATATATATATATATATATATATATATATATATATATATATATATATATATATATATATATATATATATATATATATATATATATATATATATATATATATATATATATATATATATATATATATATATATATATCCAATATAACTAGAATTACCATCCTCATTATTAAGGAAGAGTTGGGTATTATTAATTTGAGGAGATTGGTAATTAATTAAAATATATTTTACTACATGAATATATCAAGTATGTATTTGAAGTTAAAAGAAAAGTATTCTTTGTCTTCTTATGAGAATCTGATCTTTATATTTAATGTGTTTATAATATTTAAGATATTAATACTAAACGAGTCACTCTACTTTACCCATTTGCAAACGTTGACAGTTTAGAAGTGTTGAAAATAATGAAATGTTTGTGCGATATGTTCAACAAGAAAGCGAACCTCATTCTCACAAACTCCAAAGTAGAAGGAACCTAAATTTCCAGAGTGAGAGAGGACTCTGAAAAAGAAATTTTAACCAAGAGACACTTTTCCAAGTTTCCTTACGACTTATTACATAACTGTAAGGAGACGTACTGGCTTACGATGACGAAAGGCAAGCCGAAGCCGAAAACCAAAATTGATTTCATTAAGAACAATAAAAGTGGTCTAAAAATGAATTCTATCGATGATTGGGAGAAACATGTTATCTGTCGTCTTTTACTCTTCTAAAGTATTTCCAATTCTATTTGCATTTGCAACAGCATCTCACTTTATTAAATGTCACTGAAACGTTCGTTCTGTTGTAGATTTTAAGAAGTGTGA
>SEYY01015942.1:90000-92500 GCA_009176605.1 Armadillidium nasatum | reverse complement strand
AATATAGCAAGTACAAATTTAGAGGAATACATAATAAGAGTGAAGCAACAAGTAATATGTGAGAAATGTTAACATTATGTTTTCTTGACGTTTATTTGCTAATTATGTACTTGCACACTTTCATAGATATAATGTCCACAAAAGCGAAGAGGGCAATGGCATGTCCAATCCAACAATCCTATTCTATTATAGTTGCAGATAGGAACCGACCAGGATAGGAATTTTGCCGGGGCTAGGGTCGAGGCCGGGGCCGGAGCTGGGGTTCCCTAAAATTTGTAAAGGGGTCAAAAACACTTAAATTTTAGGTTAAGAAACTTAAGTATAAATTTAATTGAGGTTTACTTAATTATAAAGGAGTAGAATAGCAAAAATTCCCTTAAATTATTGATTATATGCATTTTCTCAGAAAAAAAAAATTTTTTTTCAGAAAATTACAGATTTTGAATAATAAAAGTTTTAAAAAATACAAAAGTTTTGAATTTTTTTTTTTTTCTGGTTCACAATAGTGATTCAACAGGTTTACCTAGGTAAGACCCTAAGATAAAGTTTGAAAAAATGTAAGATATAAAATTATCAATTTAACCTGTATTTATGCATAGTTATTTTATTGTTATGTATCAAACTTGTATCATTTAGCTACATTATTTCAAAATTATTTTGTTTATATATTTCAGTCACTATGGCTAAAAGATCAACTTCTGCAGTTTTGGAGTACTTTACAATGTTTCAGGATAGGCTCGAAATAGCTAAATGTAACATCTGCAGTCAGGAATTTAGAAGAGGACCTCCGGATACCCGAAGTAAAACATTTTCAACCAAATCTTTATGGGGGTATCAAAAATCAAAACACAAAGATGAACATTCACTAGCAGAGGAGGAGCAGTCAAAAGAAACAAAAAAAAAAAAAAAAAAAAAAAAAAAAAAAAAAAAAAAAAAAAAGGAAAATATTGAAAAAGCAAGAAGAAAAATCTTGATTTTCTTATGTGTTGCTTAATGTAATCCACAATTAAGTATAATTTGCCATTTTAACCCGGCAGGCAAACCCCGGATTTCCCTGATTTTTAGCAGGGTCCCCAGTAGGTTCAAACTTGCAGATGTATATGATGAAAGAACATGAAGTAAATTAAATTTTCTGAGAAAATCAAAGGATAAAAAGATATTCTGAAAAGGTTCACGTTAGAATATTCTATAAATTAAAAGTCAAATAATTAATAAAACAATTTCTTGTTACATTTCTCAGACGCCCTAAAATGAGGCATGCAAGAAATATGGGTTTGAAAAAAATGAGTAAGTCTTGCTAAACAATTATGGCAATTGGTTATAGAGATTGCTCGAAAAGATAAATCAAAGCAAGATAACAGACAACGAATAAGTCGATAAAATTATTTCCTACTATGCTCATATTATTAGACCAACTTAAATGAGGGACTGAGATCTAAGAAAGTTCTGACAAAAGACCTCTACGGTAATTTGAATTGTCTTCCCAAAAGTTACAATTCTTTATTAAATTCCGTGTTGTAAATACTTTAAAAAGTCTAGGTCAGACATGATTAATGATGATGATGATGATTATTATTATTATTATTATTATTATTTTTTTTATTTAAAATATCTTTCATTTGTTTCAAAATTCTTGAGGAAACAATTCAAAGAAACAAGAATGAAAAAAAGAAAATATTTTTTTTTTTTTTAAATCCAAAATATATTTTCCCTCCATTCTACCACGTACAAAAATGGGGAAGGAGGCGTCTCCCCTCCCTTCCTTGCCCTCTTTCCATCACTTTAAATCGAACGACCTTCACCCACCAAGGACTTTACACTGCAAAACATATAAAAAGAAAAAAGAAAATTCGAGCAGGAAATCTAAAAACTTTTATTTAAAAAAAAAAAAATTTAAAAATCATAGAAAAAAAAGTGAAAATGAACTCATCCATACTTCCCAATCCCTTAAAATAAAATACAACCCTCCCCCTCCCACCTCCCCAAGAAATAATTTGAAAAAAATATTCCCTCCCCTTCACTCTACTTAGTAATTAGATTAACAAATAAAACAAAAATAAGGATAAGCATTTTTTTCCTTATTTTTTTTTTACACCTTTTAATATGATACGAACGCTCTAAAATCGATTTTGCTGCCTTTGCCTCTCTAATGGTTTGCCAACTCTTAAAAAGAGTTCACATAAGAGTGACCAAATTGGATTCGACTAATCCTAAAAGATAATAATAATAACACTAAAAAGTAAATACCAAAGTAGTTCCTTCTTTTTATGTAGAGTCATTGCCTTCAGATCATTTAGTCAGTGACCACACTTCCAATATATCCTTTAATTTATAAGCTCATTTAAAAACTTGATACAACAGAAGATAAATTCCCTTTCAGGAAAAAAAAATATTACAATTAACATTTCAAATGAAGTGAAAAAGTGTTGCTTTTAAATGTTTTTCACTTTCTGAAAGTGTCTAAAGTATTTTGTACGAAAATTTTATGATAAAAAAGAAA
>SEYY01015942.1:62500-85000 GCA_009176605.1 Armadillidium nasatum | reverse complement strand
GGTAATGATGACGGCTTTTTGGACCCGTGAATCCCCATAGTTCTTACGACACTAATAATAATAATAATAATAATAATAATAATAATAATAATAATAATAATAATAAATAATTTAATTTTCACAAAAATAACACAAAACTCCAAATGGCGAAGCAAAATTAAGAAACTCGAGACTGGGCGTGGGAGGAGGAACCTTATGAATGCCCGATTCGAACGGTACCCCGCAATTTGAATCCAAAAACACTCTCTCACACATACACACACCAACTCAAAAAAAAAGCGCGCGAACGACTCCGAACTTCGCAAACGAATGAAAGTTTCTTTTTTGTAAATGCCACGATGAACACACGAAGATACAAACATTTCATCTTATTTAGTTCCTCAATCCTCACACACCACAGAATAATAATAATAATAATAATAATAATAATAATAATAATAATAATAATAATAATAATAATAATAATAATAATAATAATTTTTAAAATTCTAGGACAAAATTTATGATTATTATGCATGAGTGTAAACCTAAAAGAACCTCCCAAATGAAAACACTAAAACACAAGGGCAGCTCTTATTATTATTTATTTATTTATTTATTATTATTATTAAAGAGTAAAAGCAAAAGGATGGGACGAATGAGGACAACTTTGGTATAATAATAAATCAATGTCCATGAAGGGAAAAAAATTTATTACGCAGAAGAAGGGACAAGTTTTCGGAATCAATTTCTATTTTAAGACGTTCAATTGAGTTCCAATTCAGCAACCGAGGTCTTTCTTCTCAAAACATTTTTTGGAAGAAACCTCACTTCGATGTCCCCCTTTTCCCTCTATTCACTCTCTCTCTCTCTCTCTCTCTCTCTCTCTTATTCTTACGCCCCCACGCAAAAAACAAACACCTACGAGCCTTACCTGCAACTACCAAAACAGGATGATAGGTTCTTATAGTCAAAATGCAATTCTCTCTCTCTCTTTTTTTTTTTTTTTTTAAATCAAGCGGTGATTCAAACAGCAAACACACCACACACGCACTCAATAATAATAATAATAATAATAATAATAATAATAATAATAATAATAATAATAATATATCGTTCACATATTGTAGTTTAAAAAAAAAAATCAAAAATCAGATGTTATTTTTGTATGTTTTGAGAAGTGTTTACTACAAAGGGAAAGAAAACTTCCTCTTCATCGTTTTCATGAAAACGTTTCTCCACACTATTAGACTTGACCTACTGAAGGAGGAAGAGTCCACACAGTCATGATCAACACCAAAAAAGGTGCTAATAATAATAATAATAATAATAATAATAATAATAATAATAATAATATATTATATATATATATATATATATATATATATATATATATATATATATATATATATATATATATATATATATATATATATATATATATATATATATATATATATATGAAAGGATAACATTTTTAAGAAATTTGCTGCTGACTAGTTTGTGGTGAGAACTTCACCAACCCTTTTCTCAAGGCTAACAATAGAATGAAAAAATAATAATGATTAAAATAACAATCAATATGTATAATAATAATAATTAATAATAATCCAAAATAATATTATTATTATTATTATTATTATTATTATTAGGCCTATATTATATTTTATTTATTTATTATTACTATTAATTTATTATTATTATTTATTAGAGTAGCTTGGAACTTAATTCTTATTATTTATTTTACCTAAGCTTTATCTTGGCGAATTTTCAAAGAATTTGTTATTACTTTTCGAATAAATGGGTGCGTAATTTAATTAATGGGAGTCCTTATTTCTTTGAGAGAAAGTTAACGTCTTTAGGAATAAGGAATGAATTTCTGTCTTCCATGAAATGTTTGTTCGTCTCTCTCAAGTATTTTTTTTTTTTTAAAGATAATCTCGTTGCTGTGCACAGAGAACCAGGTTTAATGGAGTCCTCATATTTTATTTTACTCTTTTTATCTTTTATCTTCGACCAAACTCTAAATCCATTTTCTAATGGTAGTTTGCCGTCGCTTCTTGTCTCTTCAGTGAGAACTTTTATTCTTCTTTGGTCAAATAAATAGAAATGATTTTATCGATAAATGTGATCAATATGACCATGAACTTGTGTGTGCATGGAGCAGCAGCAGCAGCAGCTCATGCGTGCTTCAACTGAGCTTCAGGGAAAAGTTTATCGACTCTTTGACTCTTTCCGCATCATAATTTAGATATCTTGCTATCAAGTTTTAATTAAGAGATATTAAGCAAATTCGAACTCGGTGCTGGCACCAATTTTACAAGGACATTTGTTAACAGTTAATAAGGATACTTATTTTAAATAACTTTAAAAGTTCTTCCGTCAGATTTACGTTTTATTTTATACCCAAATACAAACATAATAAAGTTTGGAGGGGGAGAGGGGCTCTTTACCTTTGTTTTCTATTTTGCTTACCTTTAATGAACGCACTTTGAAAACTGTCGCTTTGGCAAGGTAATAACCCTTTCTCGAAAGTTTGGACAATTATAATTATTATAAAAGAGGTAAACAACGTCTGCGACTATTTCAATGGAGGGTATGAGTGGCGTATTTATATTTGACAATTGGGATTTTTCTGGTTTTGACTAAAACATTTTGGGATGGGGGTGGGGTCCCCTACATATTGTTGCTACGCTCCTTTAAACAACGGTCTAGTTATTTAAATAAATTGCTCACCCTAAGCAACTTAAATTCGTCGCATTATTATTATTATTATTATTATTATTATTATATATATATTATATATTATATATATATATATATATATATATATTATATTATATTATATATATTATATATATATAATTTATATATATGATATTTTTAATTAAAATTTGCTGGTATATGAAATGAGAACTTACCAACCAAATAAATTCTCGAAAGGATAAAATAGGCTTAAAAAAAAAATAAAATGATTAAAATAACAATAAACAATATGTATAAAATTATTATATAAAATAAATAATATAAAATTTAACATTTAGAGGAAAGTTTTATCACATGTCGAAATCTCACTTCAAAATTATAATATTTTCTGAATACAAATTTTCATTTAATTTAGGTTTGTGATGCCAAATATATAAAGATTCGTTCAAATGGAGGTCCAGCTCATGATCAAAATCTAAACTTTTAAAATTTGAATCTTGTATTGGATGATTTAATTGGAGAGAATGAGTGTTAATAGGAGAATTGGGAGGGGGGGGATGATACAACTGGTCTAAAGTTCTGAAGGAAATACCTTTGTGCTCAGCAATGCGGGTTGAAAGACTGAGTAATCTTTCCAATATAGACACCATCACAGCTACCACAATTGTATTTATATATGAGCAAAAATGTATACGAAGTCTTTCCTTAGACTTGAAAAACTTGACAATTTTGTAATTATTATTTAAATTAATTTTTTATATTCCATTAATTATTCGTTCGATTTGGTCGCACATTCTCCCCACCAAAAATGGCAACTTGAGGTAGAAAACTTCTTTAGGTATGGTTAATCTGGCCGGAAAAGGTTGCTTAAAAAAAAAAAAAGTTTTCAAAAAATATTTTAAATGAGCGAGTCGGGGAATCCATTTAAAAAAAAAAAAAGTGATTTTAGGAAGTCCAATTCATTTAATAGATTAATATAAGATGAATAAATTCCGACCAGTGTTTATAGGAAGCCAAAACCACAAAATATGATTCTTTCATCCTCTCATATTTACGAAGTTAATTTGAAAAAGACCTTGTTTGATTGAGCATATAAGATTTCTTCATCTTATTTTCATCTATCAAATGAATTATTATTCTTATTTCATCGGTATTACAATGTACGCTTCTTTTCTAAGCTCTCTAGTCACATACTACCTCCTTCGAGGAGTTGGTAAACGTATTTCCACACAAATTCTTCCATTCTCTGTCCAACTCTATGACCCCAGACTTAACCGCTATGCTCAATCTTACATGTACTTTATCGGTAAATTCTGGAACAACCTTATCTTTTTAATAGTGCCTTTTGACTTGCACTTTAAATCGCCGTGTATCGGAGCCTGTCGGTCTTTAATTCAGCTCTAATTTTCGATCTTTTATCAGCTCTGGTAGAAATTAGCACGCCTTTGACCTTTACCACTATATATATATATATATATATATATATATATATATATATATATATATATATATATATATATATATATATATATATATATATATATATATATATATATATATATATATATATATATATATATATATATATATATATAATATATATATATATATATATATATATATATATATATATATATATATATATAAAGTGAGAAGAGGCCAAGGCAAATGAGGAGCGATACAGATAGCATGAGTCACCGCGTTTACATTTCAAGGTCATC
Source organism: Armadillidium nasatum (assembly GCA_009176605.1). Taxonomy (NCBI): domain Eukaryota; kingdom Metazoa; phylum Arthropoda; class Malacostraca; order Isopoda; family Armadillidiidae; genus Armadillidium; species Armadillidium nasatum. Next base: position 80,594 of record SEYY01015942.1, on the reverse strand, counting down.
TTATTAAAAAATAAGAAATCTACCCGGGCTCGTCATCCAGGTAAAAGACCGTTAAAAGATACAAACCCAAAACATCACACACACAAACAAACAAACACGCACATGAATACGTACACACTATATATATATATATATATATATATATATATATATATATATATATATATATATATATATATATATATATATATATATATATATATATATATATATATATATATATATATATATATATATATATATATAATGGCTCCGTAGCTCAGGTGATCGAGCACTGGCCTAGCAAGCAAGAGGTCCAGGATTCGAATCCTGCTCGGAGCGCGGGGAATGTGAGATATTCCCACTTGCGCTTTGCTTCGAATGACTCAGTCGTTAAACGAGTACATTAGCGACGTATTTTGTTTGTTTTTTGTTTTTTTGTTTTTTTTTTTGCTAATGGGAATAAACTCTGGCATCCGAAATAGGTCTGGCCAGAAAGCGATATTCTGTAATAGGCCCTTGTTATCCGGGGGCTTTTCCTCGAAAAGGTCCCACAGACAGGACGTAGTTCTCCCGAGGGCATATATATATATATATATATATATATATATATATATATATATATATATATATATATATATATATATATATATATATATATATATATATATATATATATATATATATATATATATATATATATATATATGAGGGTGAGTTGAAAAATACCGCCTATTCTGCCGTAAAATCTCATATACTGTACTGCAGATAAACTAATGAAACAAAAACTGAAAGAAGGTTAAAGGATTATTCAGTGAACATGTAATATTATATTTACTAAAAAATCTCCTCGAACATCAATACATTTCTGCAAACGTTGAACCCACTTCTCGAAACCGGTTGTAAAGTAATCTTGATCTGTTTACTGGAACCAGTCTGACATAGTTTTCTTCACCTCATCATCTGAACCAAATCTCACTCCCCGGAGACTCTCCTTCAACTTTGGAAATAAATGAATATCACTGGGGACCAGATCAGAACTGTAGGGTGGGGAATCAATTGACCACGAAATTCAAGCGTTGAAGGTTTTGAAGCGTCTGGGCACTGCAATGTGGTCGAGCATTTGTCATAATGAAGTAAGAAAACGGTACGGTTTGGTCTTATTCGACGGATGTGGCTCTTCAATTTCTGAAGTTTCACAATAACGATCGGAGTTTACAGTCATGCTTTTCGGCAGATACTCCAAATAAACGAGGCCCTCCACAACCCACAGTTTACCAGCCGAGAGTTGAGTTTTCAACTTTCGTACGCCAGCTGACCTTGGGTGTCTGAATTCCATAAAGGTTCGTTTTCCTCTGGATCGTAGTGGTGGACCCACGTTTCGTCTCCAGTTACAATGTTTTGAAGAAATTGATCGCCCTCTCGACGATAACGGTTTAGAATTTCATTAGCAATATCGACCCGATTTTTCCTCATGTTTTCTGTCAGCTGCCTTGGCAACCAACGCACACAAATTTTTTTCGACACTTAATTCGTCATTTCCCCGAATAATGTCATCAACGCGAGCATGATGTTGGTCAGTGGTCATTGTAATGGAGCGGCCACTTTTCGGAGCATCATGAATCCAAATTTCACCTTTATTTGAAAGAGTTGCTTTACGGACCCATCAACGAACGTTGCTAAAATCCAGTGTCCGTTCCATACACCTCAAGCAAATGACGATAAATTTCAGCAGCATTCTGCAAATATTCAATCACTGCACGTTGCTTCAACAAAGTATCAATATTATATTCCATTTTTCTATCAATGCACAACAATAAAACCTAATAACTATACCGTTCGCGAGTCAAATTTATTCTACAAGCTTCTATCTTCCGAACGCAGGTCTGAACATGTTTATACCTATTCGCATCAACAGGCGTTATTTTTCGGCCCATATATATATATATATATATATATATATATATATATATATATATATATATATATATATATATATATATATATATATATATATATATATATATATATATATATATATATATATATATATATATATATATATATTATTACTACGGTGGGCAAAGACCAGAGGCATCCTTTATTTGAAAGAGTTTATTTTGAAAGAGTCGGAGAAATACCGGAAATCTTGCCAAGTTAAAGGCTGACATGTTCCGATACACGAGTTTTAAGGGTTTGTAAGTCAAAGGAAGTTAGGAAAACAGATAAAGGGCACGTTCCAGACTTTAACTGTAGTACATGGAAGATTGAGCAAAGCGTTTAAGTCTGGGGCCAGAGTGTTGAACAGAGAAAGGAAGTGTGTAGAAAAGCGTGTCGCAAAAGCCCTTCTCACTGGAGTAGGTATGAGACTGGGAGAATTCAGAATAGCAGTGTTCACTGTAATAGCGTTAGTATAGAGAGAATGACGCAACAACTCGACGGGCATAAAATGTAATGATAAGTCCTAGACTCCCCCGTTTCAAGAAGAGCTGTATGAATGGAACCACCCCAGATGTGTGAGGTGTACTCCATACAGGTATAAATATATGTGTGGTGTATGTGTGCTTTAAATGGATCTATTAACCTTTGACGATACCTAAAATCAATAATAGTAGTTATTTTTTTTTTAAATTTATTTCTTTAATATTACTTATGGAACAATAAATCTTCAATAAATAAAAAAAAATAGTGTATTACTCGGTCCTGACATTGGATTACAATTAAGGAGCATTTTATAAGCTAAAAGACCTGAAAAAATAATTCATAAAACCTTTGAAACAATTTCGATTTGTTTCGAAGATAATACTCTCAATAATTTGCTTCTTACTGTAAGTAAGAGTAGAAGGAAGGATCATTACTAGGGTTGTGGAATTAGAACTAAAATATCCATTTCCGACTCATCGATCTCTTGGATTTATGACTCAGATTTCTAAAATAGTTATAGATGTGATATCAAGAGCGTAAGAAGGTCATCAGATAAGTTATCTAATAAATACGTTTTAAAAACTGAAGCTTAAAATGAAATGCATTTTTAAAACATTTGAGATATCTTTAATTCTGGCCCAGGAAGATTCTCTTACAAATAGGAGTTGCCGTAAGAAAAAAAGAAAAATGTTTTCATCTGATTTCAACGCTTAACAAGGATACTACTGGTCTTCAGAGTGTCAGAGTTTGGATGCAGATTTCCGTGATACCACAACACTAATTTAGAATGGCGGCATCCATTTTAAACAATGTGAACCTCCTATTAAGCTCTTCTAAGGTTTTCTTTTTGCCATTTTTACCTCTTCACAAGTACATTTTAAAAGTTATTAACATTAACTTGTTTGAAAAGTAATGGTTAGAATTTGCAACGCTTTTATTAAAAATTACATCTGATGATATATATATATATATATATATATATATATATATATATATATATATATATATATATATATATATATATATATATATATATATATATATATATATATATATATATATATATATATATATATATATATATATATATATATATATATATGATCTTGAAAGGTGGTAATTGAATATTCAAAAATACAAAATTTTAATAACTTTCTGCATTGCATCTTTTTGAACACCTTTAATTACTCTTCCTCAAGTAGAGGGGGGGGGTGGGGGAGTCATTTGAAGGCACAGTCTAAAGAAATCTTTTCAAAAAGCAATGACAATCAAGGAATTATTATATCCAACTCCAAACCATAAAAATCCAAATGATCTCCTAATAAAAGTCAATCCAGTCCTTGTAAAAGAAATGCGCACCTCAGAAGTTCTTTTTCTGTGAATTCGTTTTTGTTTCTTTGTGTAAATTCAAAATTCAAGAATGAAAACGAACAAAAATGATGAAGGATTAATATTAAACCTCAAAATAATTAATTAACTTTCAGAAAAGAGAATGACTTTTCTCAACTCTATCAATATTTTAAGCATTCAAATGAAAATTTTCTCTTTCCACATCACTATTATCTATATATAAAATAAATACATCTGCATTTTTAATTGTTAAATAATAATAATAATAATAATAATAATAATAATAATAATAATAATAATAACATAATACATTGTAAAAATGATTTTCTTTCACTTTTTGGCACTATTATATGATAACAAAATGCTCACTTTAGCAAGTTGCTCATAATGGTAAAAATGATTTCAATTTCCATGAGTTTATATATATTATATATATATATATATATATATATATATATATATATATATATATATATATATATATATATATATATATATATATATATATATATATATATATATATATATATATATATATATATATCCCTCCTAGCATGAGTTATTAGAGTTGAGTCTCTTTCAAAATGTAAGAAGATATGAAGAGTAGAGTGGTCAGCATAGGAATGGATAGATAATGAAGTAATAGAGATGTCATTAAAGGAAAGTAGAAAAACTAGAAATAGGGCTGGTGATAGAATAAAACCCTGAGGTACACTACTATTTATAGATTTACATAATGAATACTCTCCATCTGCAACAACTGTTAGCCTGCTATAGAATGACCAGAAATTAATTCAGAGAAGTATAGATACAGAAAGAAGAAAGTTCAGAAATCAAACCTTGTACCAGACGCTATCAAAGGTTTTCGATTTTTCAAACACAGTAGCAAGAGATTCACTGAATTAAAGAATCGTTGAGCAGAAGTCCAAAAATTAGAAAGAAAGAAAGGAAGATGAGTGTTCATTATGAAAGGCAATCACAAATAAACTTGGAAGAATTAAGACGTTTCCAAACCTTCCTGTCAAGGTAGACTCAAAAACTTTAGAAAGGAGGTTAAATCTATTAAGACTATAGTTAAAGGGTTGAGAGGGATCATGCTTTTTTCAGTACAGGATGAATGAGAGAATGTTCCCAGAAAGAAGGGCAGGTTGAAATGGAAAAAGAGAAGCAAAATAGTTTACCAATGCAGGGTGCAAGCTCAGTATATATATATATATATATATATATATATATATATATATATATATATATATATATATATATATATATATATATATATATATATATATATATATATATATATATATATATATATATATATATATATATATATATATATATATATATATATAATTCACTTAAAAAAATATAGTTCGGCTTTTAGGTTCCTTTCATAATCATATGTACCAGCCAGATGTATATCAAAGCTTGCATAGGGTAAAAACACTTATCAATTTAAAAAAATAAAATAAAAAATATTTTCATCATAGAATAACCTTTTATTTTATACAAAAAAATATTATGAATTACCATATATTATGATGATTACAATGTAGAAAAAAAAAAAAAACGGGGGAAGTTACATCAAATAATGTATGGCACTAGTTTTCCATAATATCATGGGGACAAAAAGTGTTCTTCTTCTGTGTTATTGTGTGTGTATTCCGTCCATTTCTATTCTTATCTATATAATTGACCGACCTGGATAACTTGGTAAAATGCTTTGCATCTAAGTTTGCTGATGGTACTAAATCGGATCATTTGAAAATTTTAAGTTTTGTATAAATCTTCAGCATATCTAAGATATAACTTCGTGGCTGGGATGAAAAGTGGAATAAAAAAATTTCTTCACATGCACCAAACTTAAAAGAAAAATTTTAATTATTGAATGAAAGGGAATGACGATTGTGTTGATACAGAAAAGGACTTGTGTGTGGATGGTCAATAATTTTATAAATGTCCAAACAATGTTTAGAAGATAAAAATGGAACTAATTCTGGGAATTATAAACTACTGTTTCTTATAAAAGCAAGAACGTAATGAAAAAAATTCTTCAAGCGTTACATTCGTTCTCAAGTTGAAAAGTGTGCAAAAGTTTGGGACCATTGTCTAAGAACAGAAATTGATCTACTGAAGGTTTTAAAAATAAGTTATGAATTAATATTGAAGGAATTGTGTATATATTCTGCGAAAATATTTCTTACAGGGAATATAGGCTACATTCAGATTCTTAAATCTTTTCCATCATTAGATATTGTTTAAGAGATTAAGCTCTTCATAGTAGGCCATAAGCAGATAAATAGAGGTCATTTATGTATACAAATATAACACAAAAGGAAATTTGTCTAGATATAAAAAATTCTTTTTGGAATGCTTTGCCACAGGACTGATAACTAGTTCACTTGAAACTTTAAAGAGATTATATATGAATGATTTGGGTATTATGAATTTAATTCTACTGTGTTAAAATTTTCGTTTCTTTATGTATTTTTTAAAATTCTTCCTGCAAGAAATATTAATAGCACCAAGGTTACTTTTGATGAACATAATATATATTACCATAATACTTTTTATTTTAGATTACTTTCTTCACTGACATATTTTGCTAGTACTGGAACAGTCTAAATAGACCAGTGTGGCTTCTAACTGTCTCTATGTTTTTAGTGTTCTAAATAAGCATTACAAAAAACAAAAACAGAAAAAAATTTTTTGAATTGTCAACTATCCACAATAATTGCTCTGCAATTATTATGGGTAGTATTCCCCTATATATATATATATATATATATATATATATATATATATATATATATATATATATATATATATATATATATATATATATATATATATATATATATATATATATATATATATAATAATATATAATATATATATATGAAAAAAAAAAATTTAAATTTGAGGTATTTTACCAGTTTTTAGGTTTTAACCAAATGAACCATAGATACAATGTATTTAAAGTATTGTAAATTTGTAGTATATGCTGGTATAAATAAATACTACTGGGTCAAATTGAAATAAAAACAAAAATTTGTTTCCATGCAAAAGGTATTTAAATAAGAAGTTATTTTGGGTGGAGTCTCGAGTCAGTGAGTGACTCAGTATATTTTTAAGGATTCCAACTCAATAGGAAACCATTTAGAATTTTTTTTTTAATAAATATGTATATTTTAATTTCAAATTATTTAAAAATAAAAATTTATAATGATATCAAAGATGTGAAACACATTATAAAATACATTGGAGCACTTCAACATAGCAAAAGATAGAAACCGTTTGATATCATAGGTCCCAGATTAGATTGTATCATTGCTCTAATATTTAATAATTATGGCCAAGATCAAAAAATATTATTATAGTAAAAAAATTTAAAAAAATAAAATAAAAAAAATAAACCTCTTAATCCTAAACGTATTTCTAAATTAGGATGTTTTCTGTGCTTTCACAATAAGAAATCCAGTAGTCTAAGTATCATAAGTAAAAAACTTTTTTAACATGACCAAGGAGCCAATATAAGTACTCTTTGTTTTAGGCAGGCAAGAGTTAACGATTTAACTTTTAAGTGATAAAATTATTTCTAATATATCATAATAGATACATTTAAACGACTAAGGGTTAAAAGGTTACTAAAGTTACTACTAAAATGAGGTTCATAAAAAATTAAGTGTCATCATTTTGAGCTTACTATCTACAACATATATTTACTAAAACAACCATTTGCTACTTATTAATTTCAGATATGAACAACACAATGTGACTAATTCAAGTCTAATTATCTTATTATTATAATTATAAAAATCTTTTGATTAATATTTACTGTATTTTATTTCTTTTCTATGTAAAAACACAATAAAACATTGAAGTAAAAAAAAATTTTATTTAGCTACTTGCATATTTTTTTATGGAAACGTTAGCTTATTTTTTATTACAGACAATTATCAAAATAAATTTGTAAGAAAATGATTGGTTCAATCTTATTTCCACCCATTAGCCCTTAGCTATATTCAATTAAACTTAAGTAAATAAATAAAAACAAAAATACTGAATATTTTACTACAAGATTAAGAAGAAACTATCAGAAAAGATTAAAATAAAAAAAATGGAATTGTGTAACAAAAATAAAAACTCTATTCAAATAATTACACTAGTATAATAATATTTATAAATAAAACATATTAATTATCATAATCACAGATTAAACATTCTCGAAAGGTAGTAAAGGAGAGATATTCTCTTTGACTCCTTATAAATTAAAGTTTAGAAAAAAATTAAATTTAAAAAAAAAAAAAAAAACTGGCAGCAGAAATTTGGATTACATTTAAAATGTTGCACTATCCACTCGCATTTCAGATGACATATATTAAAAGGAAACAAACATGACAGCCTTAAATCAATATTAAAATGGAGAAAAATAGTGGTAGATCAGGGAGGATGGAAATTTTGTTTTAAAGAACTGGTAGTACTTTACACTCAAGGATAATTACTAATAATGGGACAACTAATAATCATCATGAACATTGTCAAAATCAGCATATTTTTGCTCAATCATCATCATCAACTTTTTGCAAATTATTCTGCAGATTAATTTACACTTATTGGCTTATAAATATCCCTCTGCTCCAACTTCTTCTATGGAGTGAAAGGCTGTTTAGTAATGGGGCCAAATATGCACAACAAGAAAAAATTGAATTACCCCAGAAACTGGAGAAAATGTTTTTGCATTACAATTTAAGAGCTCTAAATTTAAAGTGCTACAATTTTGCATGTCTGTCCATGTCCTCACATACTAAAATTTTTAAAATCAATGTTCTGAAGATACTATAGGGTGTCCCACTTGCTCTCGGTCCTAAGATATTGCTTATAGATATCAAAATACTAATCATAATAAAATTTACCCAAAAAAAACTTGGTGTTGCCATTACAAGTGTAGGAAGTGATCACTATTAGGACCATGGCATACATGCACACCCTTTTTCATGTTATGGAATGTTGAATTCAATGCTTCTTGGAAATGAGCCGATCTTCAAAGGACAACTCAATTTCTTACATGCTGACATTCATATGACAAGTGGCGCTATATCTGATGATTCCACCTTGATTCTCACTCACCAAGGTTTGTTAGAACAAAATTTTATTAACTTATGACTAGAACTTTGATATCTATAAGCGAATATAGGGACTGACTAGGGCTGGAATTTTGCCGGGGTTAGGTCTCTGGCCGGAGTAGAATAAAATTTGTAGAGAGATTAAAAGCACTGAAATTTTAGATTAAGAAAAATATTTAATTATAATGAAGGAGTAGAAAAGCCAACATTCCCTTAAATTTATAATTATATTGCATTTAGTTCAAAACAAATTCTCAGAAAATTACAGATTTTGTGTAAAAAAAGTTTTAAAAAACTCCAAAAATTTTTGAAATTTTTTTTCTGGTTCACAAGTGATTCAATAGATTTACTTAGGTAAGACCCTAAGTTAAAGTTTGAAAAATGTAAAATATAAAATTATCAATACAACCTGTATTTATAAATATCATTGCTATGCTATTGCTGTGTATCAAACTTGGATCATTTACTTACATTATTTCAAAATTATTATTTTGTTTATACTTTCAGTCACTATGGCTAAAAGATTAGCTTCAGCAGTATGGGAGTATTTACAATATTTCAGGAAAGGCTCGAAATAGCTAAATATAACATCTGCAGTCAGGAAATTAGAAGAGAATCTCCTGGTGCCCTAAGTAAAAAATTTTCAACCAAATCTTTATCGGGACATCTAAAATCAAAACACAAAGATGAACATTCACTAGCAGAAGAGAAGTGGTCAAAAGAAACAAAAAGAAAATATTGAAAAAAGAAAAACATCCACCATTAATAAGTATAATTTGCCATTTTAACCCTGGCAGGCAAACCCCAGTTTTCCCTGATTTTTAGCCAGGACCCTGGTCAATCCATAAGCGAATATCTTTGAGAGCTAGTGGGACACCCCTACATGATGCTATATATTAAAATTACATGTACAGTAGAACCTTGGTTAATGAATACCCTAGTTAACAACCAAATTGGTTAACAAACTTTTATTTTGCAAAAATTTTGTATCAGATAATGGACAAAATTCAAATAATGAATGTAATCACAGCTGTTTTTTTATGCCAAATTTTAGTTGCTGTTAGACATGCACGGGGTAAACGTTGCTTTTCCGAGTATTTGTGCTAAACACTAAGAAACACAATTGTGAGAATGACTTCATCAAGGTCAAAGTCCTTCTACCCAACAACACTCCATTACTGAACCCAATTTATCAGAAAGTGATTTCCATTTTTAAAAAGCTGTACACCAAGGAAAGGAACTGTTCACCAGGTGTTTTCGGGTTACAAATGATACTGACTTAACCCTTAGTTTTTTTGAAAGAAGCATTTTAACTTCCGGCATTGAATAAACCTTATTGACAAAGCCTGGAGTGAGGTCTCTCACCGCACTTTGCCATAAGCCTGGGGGAAACTTTGGCCATCTTGTGTCCCAGAGCGAGCAAAACTTTGAGGAATTTGAAGCAGAGAACTCTCCTGTAGTAGTTCACGAAATCATGTCCAAAGGCAAGAGTTTGAAATTGGGATCACTTTTAATAGTGACTCACCTAGGCAGAATTAGAAAGGAGGAAGGCTATAGAGGTAGATAGAACTGCAGATAGATAAAGTGTTATACAGACTAGGAACAATAAAATTAATGGTGTAAAATTTATTAATTTGAAACTAAGTTCGCAGATGATACCAAAGTGGTCACCTCAGTAAGGAATAATGACAGATGTATAAAGCTTCAAGATGATCTAGATAAGACTCCTTGGGTGGGCAGATAAGTGTCAAATGAATTTTAATGCAAAGTTCTTCATGTAGTTTACTCAAAATGAAAGATTTAATTGATATGAATGGGGATTGGCTTGAGACTGTGGACCAAGAAAAAGATTTAGGTGTGATTATTAGCTGTAATCTGAAAGTGGGTGATCAGTGTTTGAAAGCAAGGAATAGAGCTAATAAGATGTTAGGTATAATAAATCGTAATGTAGTTTACAAGAGCAAAGAGGTTATAAGCAAGCTATATAATAGCTATGTTAGGTCAGCATTAGAGTATTGAGCACAAATTTGGGCTCTTCATTTAAGAAAAGACGTGGATATGCTGGAGAGTACAATGTTGAGCAACAAGGATATTTCTGGCTTTGAGAGTAAGAGCTATGAGGAGAGGTTGAAGGAGCTGGGAATGTTCTCAGTCAAAAGGAGATTTCTTGGAAGGAATATGACACAAGTTTACAAAATATTTGTATCTGACAATAATATAGAAATTGAAAAATAATTTATAGTGGACCATGGAAGAGAAACTAGAGGACATAAGAAAATTATAAAGAAGTCATGCTATCTCGATCTAAGAAAATACTTTCAGTAATAGGGTTGTTAAGTTTTGGAATGGCTTGCCATAGGAAGCTGTTGAATGTGATTCTCTTGCATCATTTAAGAGGGGGCTAGAGATATATGGATCGTTTAGGTATCATATAGCATAACTTGACTAAGCCAAATTGGCAGTTATATATGAAATTTTAGACCAGCTTGTAACTAAGCCTAACTGGCAGTTTTGTAGGGGGTGTTGGTTCATTGCATGTTGCATGTGTAATTATAGTTAAGTTTACTAAATATATGTAGGGGCTTACTTATGAACCGACCGGGGCCCCGGCCAACCCCGGCCATTTTTACTGACCCCGGCCCTGGCCAAAAATCAGGGAAAACCGGGGTTGCCGGCCGGGGTTAAAATGGCAAATTATACATAAATTTTTTTTTTTTTAATTTTCAGCCGATTCTGCTAAAACTTTCAGTTATATAGATTTTTTACCAGTAAGAAAAGTCCATTTCTAGCGTTTTTCCGAGTCTATTACGGTTAAAAGTTTTTTTTTTTTTTTTTTTTTTTTTTGTTGAAATTTTACCCTTTTTTAATTGAATGGCGGTGCCAAACCACTTTTTAGAATGAGCTGAAAAATTGGACTATTTATTCAAAATTAAATGGGATACAAAAGTCTAATATAGACTTTTGTGTTCCAGAATTTGGAAAAAGAATTATAAAAAAATTGTTAATAAAAAAAAACATTTTTATAAAAAATATAAAAAAAAAAAAATGAAAAAAAAAAAATAAAAAAATTAAAAAAAATTTTTTTTTTTTTTTTTTTTTTAAAAAAAAAAATTTCCTATTAAAAAATTATTTGCAAATTTTTTTTAAAAAATATAACAAATTTCTATTTTTGAATATAAAAAAAATTCCTTCAAAAAATTCCAAATAAAACAAATCAAAAAAAAAAAAGCTTAAATTAAAAATTCAAAAAAATTTCAAAAAAAAAGAAAAAAAAAAAAAAAAAAAAAAAAAAAAAAAAAAAAAAAAAAAAAAAAAAAAAAAAAAAAAAAATGCAAAAAATAAATAAAAAAAAATTGTTGCCCTTTTAAAAAAATTAAAAAAAAAAAAAAAAAAAAAAAAAAAAAAAAAAAAAAAAAAAAAAAAAAAAAAAAATTTTTTTTTTTAAATAATTTTTTTCCTCCAGAAGGGTACGATTTTTGCAAATTTTTTTCAAGTGCTTATATAACTTTTTCTAGAACGTGATATAAAAAATTTATTCCAAACCAATGCAAGAAATTTATTCAAAAAAAAAAATTCAAAATAAATTCAGGGATTCAAGTGGTTTGATCCAGTTATTCATTTTTTTCAACTTTGGGTCCAAATAAGTTTCAAACCGTTATAGACTCAAAAAAATGCTCGAAATCAACTCAGAACTTCGTGAAAAAATTCACATACTTTGAAAATTTCAGCTCAATCAGTCAAATAATAAAAAAAAAAAAAAAAAAAAATTTCAAACAAAATATAAGAAAATTAAGATTTTTTTTCTTTTCTTTTTCTTTTGATCGCTCCTTTTTTGCTAGTGAATGTTTTTTTTTTTTTTTTTTTTTTTTTTTTTGATTTTCCAAAAAGATTTGGTTGAAATTTTTTTACTTGTAGCACCCGGAGGTTCTCTTATAATTTTCTGACTGCAGATGTTAACATTTAGCTATTTCAAGCCTATCCTGAAACATTGTAAAGTATTCAAATACTGAAGAAACTGATCTTTTAGCCATATTGACTGAAAGTATAAACAAAATAATTTTTAAATAATGCAGCTAAATGATACAAGTTTGATACATGGCAATAAAATAACAATGATATGTATAAATACAGGTTAAATTGATAATTTTATATCTTACATTTTTTCAAACTTTACCTTAGGGTCTTACTTAAATAAACCTGTTGAATCACTATTATGAATTAGAACATTTTTTTTTTTAATTTTTGTACTTTTTTTAAATTTTAACTATACAAAACTGTAATTTTTTGATTTTTTTTTTGGAGAAAAGGCATATAATCATTAATTTAAGTGAATGTTGGCTATTCTACTCCTTCCTTACAATTAAATAAACCTTATATCTAATTTTCTTAACCTTAAATTTCAGTGCTTTTGACCTCTTTACAAATTTTAGGAAACCCCGGTTCCAACCCCGGTCAGTCCCTAGGCTTACTTTTAATTTTATCTTACTTCGCATGAATAAAATGATAACTAGGGATAGGATAGACCTAGTCTTTGTTGCAAGTATTAGAATTAGGATTATTATTATTTATTTGACTGGGACAGTCTTGATGGGCAAATGTGGCTTCTAACTGTCTCTATTTTTCTTATGTTCTTATTAGAAGTCAATAACTATTTTTAAGAGTTGATGGATGATCATCAAAATGAACTAACCAAAGAAGAGAAGGTTGCCTTGCAGAAAGAACAGCTGAAAGTCTTACAATACGAGCATTCATCAGAGAAAGAGAAGGTTATGGAAGAAATCACCAGTGCTGAGATCAAGAAAATGTGCAGAAATTTATTGAAAAGCACCACCCTAACAAAGCTGTGGCTAATAAGGCCATTAACTTAATAAATGGTGATGCAATATCCCATTTTAGATAAATTTTGATTAAAAGAGTAAGAAAATCAACTTTAGACAGCTTTCTTGTTCCTCATCAAAATAGACCCCAACTAGAAGAATCTCCCGATGCAGTGCTACCCAAAATTCTTATGGAGGGGGTATTCCATTTTCAAGCATTAATAAGCTCTATACATCTCTCCTCTGCTACCAATTACAGTAAACAATGGTATGAACAGTGCTATTAAATTAAATTTATATATTGTATTTGCATTAATGAAATAGTATATGTTAATATCTCTTATTGAACATAGGAACATAGGAAAATAGAGACAGTTAGAAGCCACAAGGGCCTATCGAGACTGTCCCAATCCAAACAAATAATAACAATAACAATACTAATACATTCACAAAAGACTAGGTCTATTTCATCCCTAGTTATCAGTTCATTCATGCAAAGATAAAAGTAAAATTAAGCCCAATTATTCAAGCAATATTCAATAAACCATCACCCACTACAAAAAAACTGCCATTAGGCTTAGTCATAGGTTGATCTGTTGATCTAAAAATTTATATATACCCACCAATTTGGCTTAGTCAAGTTATATAATACCTAAACTATCCATATATCTATCTAGCCCCCTTTTAAATTTGACAAGAGAATCACAGTCAACAATCTCTAGTGGCAAGTCATTCCAAAAATTAGCAACTCTATTACTGAACAATATATCCATCCATATATAAAAATGAGAAAAACTGTAATATTCAAAGAATAGAATAAGAAACTTGTGAACAGTCTTGGTAATGTATAATAATATTTATGTGATAGAAATAGAATTGAAAATCAATATGGAATATAATATAATGGTTGTTAATAAATGTGAAAGTGATACAACATTATGGACCAACCAGGGCACAGGTCAACCCCAGCCATTTTTACTGGCCTCAGCTAATAATCAAGGAAAACCATAGTTTACCTGCAGGGGTTAATTGCAAATTATACTTACGTTATTAATGGTGAATTAAATCAAACTAAATATAAGAAAATTAAGATTTTATCATTATTCCTTCGTTACATATTGGGTGTGAAAAAATGAATGTAACATAAAAGAGGAAACAAACAATTCATTCACATAAATCACTATTCACTATCAGAATCTTAAACATTTACATCATAAGTTTTAGAATTTGGAGGAGTGAAATATTCAGGAACAGAAGGCAGTGACGTTGAATATGTTACTGCTCTAAGATTGTATTTCAAAAACTGAAGCATTTCTACATTCTTTGGCAATAGTTTGATTTTATCTTTTCAAATTCTCTTTCACTGTCACTGGAGCTTGCTGAATGCTGGTGGACACAAATATACTCTTGCCAATGTAGTAGCATGGGGAGATCATTCTTGTTTGCCTTCCAGAAGGTAATAGAGTCATTGTTGATATTATTTTTTTTTTCATTTTGATATATTTACTCAACTCAGTCTGAGCAGACTCTTGTCAAATTCGGACATAGTCCTATACTGACTTCTGAATCATCAGAGTCTGAAAGGACATCCCATGAAGATGAGAATCCAAGATTTAAGTTCCTAAAAATTGTAAATTTTAGTTACTTGAAGTCTTTAAAACTTAATTAGCTATTACCAGTATTTTGATGATGAAACTAGTACTATTAACTATTATATTTACCTCATTAGACTGCAATGAATATATTTCATATATCATCCTCAGTATTGAAATCAAACTGTTATTATTATACAAAATCTGCAATTTTCTGAAAAAATGTATATAATCATTAATTTAAGTGAATGTTGGCTATTTTACTCCTTCCTTATAATTAATCTCAATTAAAATTATATCTAATTTTCTTAACCTTAAATTTCAGTGCTCTTGACCTCTTTGCAAATTTTAGGCAACCCTGGCCACAGTCAATCCCTAACCACCAGTGTATGAAGTAGCAGGATGAGAAAAAATTCAGTCTCCTACTGAAAAGGAAAAATATTAAGTTAAGAAACCATGTGTATTTTAAGTAGGGAAAAGGGGTTATTAGCTCTTCTATTTATTTTAAAAAAAAATAAAAAATTTTTATTCATAACAGTGATTCAACAGCTTTAGTTAGGTAAGACCCTAAGGTAAAGTTTGAAAAAATTCAAATTTCATTTCCTTTACTTTCCAACCCTTGTACAATCATAATCAACTGTGGCAGGCTCAATAGGCCCATTTGGCTACTTACTGCCTCTATTTTCCTTATGCCCTTATCTTGATTTCTTATATTCACCCTCTAACATGCTGGAGAAGCAATTCCTTAGCCTCTGACCACTCTCTTGCTCCAGCTTGCCAGATCAGAAGCATATGCTATTTGTCTTCAAAGTACAGCACTTTCTTCAACTTTATTGAATATATTTAAATACACCATATAAATAAAATTAGCAATAATAAGCTCCCTTGTCTTTCTTCTATTTCTCCTTCAAAACACAGTTTTCTCTCTTTCTTCTATTTCTCCTTCAAAACAGTTTTCAAAGCCTTCTCTAACATATTTTAAATATATCATATATGCTTCTAACAGTTCCTCTTAAATTCCAGTGCATTCAAGATCTCATAGAACAGAGCACTTAAAAGTAATTCTCCAATTCTCTTAAAGTAACAACCTCTTTCCTGATATAATCACCCATTCTTTCAACTACTATTTTTAAGGCAAATATTAGGTAAGCCATAATTTTGTCATTCTGTATCCATGCTGTTCCTATATTTTTGCAAAAAAAAAATTTATATATCCCTTTTTCAAATGATCTAAAAAAAATATATATCTCACTGTAATTTATCCAAAACTGTATTCCTCCTGTTTCTTTATATATTGGGAGTATAATAGACTTAAAATCATATCTTTCTGGAATTTTTCATTCACACAAATTACAAATTCACATATATTAACAAATCCGAATACTGCCTAACCTTTACTTGATCAATCAGTTCTATTAGCATTCCATTCTTTCTTGGTATTTCACTATTTTCTCTTCCTGAATGCCTTTATATCCATTATAAAAATTCCTTCCCCTTCCTTATCCTCCACCTCTACATTTAGGATTTTTTTAAATCATGTTCCCTTTATTCATTCATTCTGACTCTCAAAATATTTCTCTCTTGTTATTTTTATGCTTAATTTATTTTCAAATCCTTTATACAATTTAACTAATCTGTATATCACTTTCTTAATTTCTAGTTCCATTTTGTAACTTAGCATCACTCTTCACATTATCATTGATTGAATTAATTTTACCTCCTCTGACATGTTCCAAGTTTGAAACTCGCCTTCATTGTTGTTTTCAACAGTTTTCTTATTTAGGATATTTTTTTTTTAAAAACTTTTATCATCTTTTCATTCCACTTCATTTAACTTCTTCGTCGCTTTCACCAGCTTTCTTCATAAAGTCTCTTACTAGATTTGTTCTATTAAATTCTGTGCATCAGAAGCTATTTTCTCATCCTTGTTCCTTTAAAGACCTTATCTATAAATTAAATATTTTTAAAATATTTTATGATAATTTTAATATTTTTATAGCATACCATGCTCTTTACAAGTTCAGTCTTTATAAACAAATTCATTTCTGAAATTTTATTTATTTTGTAATAATTTTATCATTTTTTAATATAAAATATTTTTATAGAAAATAAAGGACAGTCAATATATATATTCAGAATTTAAATATCAGGTTTTTATAGTAAATTTTTCCTTTTTAATAAATGTGAGCCAATTTTAGCAACCTATTATTTTAACTCAAAACTATAAATCAAATATTTATTATAAAAAGACATACTGCTATGACAATCTAAAAAATTATAGTGTGATTTCGAATCAGAGTCTATCTTGAATATTTTCATATCATAGATACTTGTTTTAAAATTTTAAAGTTTTCTTGTATTTATTGTATGATGTTACCAAATTCACATTATTTAATTCATTTCAATATATTTTTTTTTTTATATAGTTTTAATAGAGTAAGAATAATAGGTAGTAAATTCGCTCACATTATTTTTTTTTTTTTTTTTTTTTTTTTTTTTTTTTTTTTTTTTTTTTTTTTGGTAGGGTGGGGGGAGATGTTTGAAGGGCAAAATTACTGTTCTGTTTCATTTTACTATACACAATACATTTATGGAAATTGCTAACTTTGTAGTTTCAAAAAAATTAAAAATAAAGGAACAAGGTCTATATAAATACCCCTAAATAATGACCATTTAAAAATAAATGACATTCAAAGGATAAAACACAATATAAAAATAAAAAAGATGCTTTCAATCTCACTATATATATATATATATATATATATATATATATATATATATATATATATATATATATATATATATA
>SEYY01015942.1:55000-57500 GCA_009176605.1 Armadillidium nasatum | reverse complement strand
ACTATATATATATATATATATATATATATATATATATATATATATATATATATATATATATATATATATATATATATATATATATATATATATATATATATATATATATATATATATATATATATATATATATATATATATATATATATATATATATATATATATATATATATATATATATATATATATATATATATATATATATATATATATATATATGTAATTTTTAATATCATATGTGGTGAGGAAAGGTGAGAGGCTTACAAATATTGACTATGGAAGAGAATTCCAATTAATGAATAAGAACTAAGTTGGAGGAAGGCGGCGTTTAATAGAGTCCAAGTTAACACAAGTACAAAAGGACTTGACCAGACTTCACCAGTAGAACTCATGCTTATAAAAATGAGCATTACGATTAACTCTAGTGTTAGAGAATTTGACAGAGAAAAGAAGAGATTGTATGGAAAGACAAGCTGCACGATCTCTCCTCAAAGAAGGAGGTATGCGAAAAGTGAGTTAAAAAGAGAAATGTTCCAATGGTGGTGTAAAAAAGTACTAAAACGGCCTCAGAACATCCATGGTCTTAGGAGCTTGCGTAATGAGAGAAACAATGTGATCCTTCCAAAGAAGGTCACAGGAAAAAGAAACACCCAAAACAAAGGTTAAAATACTTAGCAATTGGGGAATAGTTAGAAGGTTGAGGGCGTGATCACCATTTTTTCGTCACAGGTTGTAAGAGTGCACACTTCCAGAAGAAAGGGAAGCCTGAATCTGATAAGTATTAAACGACACAGCTGACCAAGGCAAGTTCAGAAGCATATTATTTTGGGAAGCGCTCGAGTGACAGCTTCAGGACCATTCATCCTCATAGAGATAAGATTGTGTTTATGCTTTACCTTTATAAATTTACATCACACAAGTTAACTTAATTAAACTCTGACAAAATGCTTTACTACTTCCCCAAACCATTAGTTAGGATGAGGATGTAACCCAAAAGAAGTGAAAGTTTAAATAAGATTGAAATACTACAGTGAAATATGTGTAAAATATTAAATGAAGCAAGATTTAGAAATTTAGAATCTCTCTCACATCAACTCAAAAACATCTCACAGAATCTCTAACTATCCCTTAGTATGTACTCCACATTATATAATAATACCTCTTCAAGGGGATTTTACTAAAAAAAAATTTTTTTTAACAAAACAAAATATAATCCTTGATTTTTGCTCCTGTATTCATGTAGAAAAATAACCATAAAGTTGGGGGTAGGACCTCCCCCTCATCCTTCCCCAAAATAATCAGGAATTCCAATTATACTTTTAAAAATCTATATCACAATAGTCACTAAAAGGTTTTAAAACTATATAGATTTTCAATCTAACAAATTTAACACACACACATAAGCATACATACATACACACTTATATATATATATATATATATATATATATATATATATATATATATATATATATATATATATATATATATATATATATATATATATATATATATATATAGAGAGAGAGAGAGAGAGAGAGAGAGAGAGAGAGAGAGAGAGAGAGAGAGAGAGAGAGAGAGAGACGGAGAGAATTGCTTTTTTTTAATCATCAAAACTTGACAAATGTTTAATCTTGAATTCAAGTTTAAAATAAATTCAATAAAATGGATTAATTTTTAGGAAAATATATATAGTAAATAAACAAAAACATTTTATTTATATATATATATATATATTATATATATATATATATATTATATATATATATATATATATATATATATATATATATATATATATATATATATATATATATATATATATATATATATATATATATATATATATATATATATATATATATATATATATATATATATATATATATATATATTTATATTCAGAGACGTATATTGGAACATTATCTTTTAAACAGTTTTAAAGAAGCGAGAAACAAAAGACTGCCTCGGAAATGCTTGGAGGGACGCCATTCAAACAATGTTTCTCGTGATATATATATATATATATATATATATATATATATATATATATATATATATATATATATATATATATATATATATATATATATATATATATATATATATATATATATATATATATATATATATATATATATATATATATATATATATATATATATATATATATATATATTATATATATATATATATATATATATATATATATATATATATATATATATATATATATATATATATATATATATATATATATATATATATATATATATATATATATATATATATATATATATATATATATATATATATATATATATATCTTGCACATAAATCTCTAATGAGCATTTTATATTTTATTTGATATTCTTAATTGATTGATGTTGTGGAAAATAGTAGATTTGGAGTCACACTTTTATTATTAGTTAATAAATTTTGTTAAGATTTTTCAATTATATTTCTGGGAGCAAATTACATTGTATCGTAAATATTACAA
>SEYY01015942.1:42500-45000 GCA_009176605.1 Armadillidium nasatum | reverse complement strand
AGATCGTAATGAAAAGAAATTAGTGTTGGAAAGTGAACAGAACCCATGAAGACATCAGTTTTGGTGTACAAGATAAAGAGTGTGGATAATTTCTTTCTAAGATTTAACAGTCTATTTCTCTCTTGTAACTAGATTTCTCTTTAATCAGAAGAATAATTCCCTCAATCCTTTCAGTGTGGTATCATCAATCCCATTCTTAGCCAAGAGCCTTTTCATATTGTTTCCATTTTTGGAGAGAGCATCTTGAAAATGGTTTCAAAATTAAAAATATATTCATCTTTTTCAGTGGTTTGTAAATCGACAACAAAATACTTTCTTAAAAGAAACGTATACTGAAGGCTTATTCCTTTCTCTTTCTAAGTTTTTTTCATTTCTTAATGTTTCTCATATTCACGCTCGTGCACACGCACATACACACGCACACACTTATCTCTTGATAACTTGTATTATACATTTCCTTCCATTTAATAATAACCTTTCACCGTTTTTATATAATCTCTGGTGTGAAAAGACCAGAGGCCGAAAGGAAATCACCAGTCTTGGGAAAACCGAATCCATATAATATTATTATTAGTAGTAATAGTAGTAGTAGTAGTGGTAGTAGTGTTTAGAAGTCAAATTTAAGGAAAGTATTTGACTTATTTGAACTTTTACATAATTGAATTTACGATGACAACGTGATTTCTGATTTGAAGCCAAGTGGCACCAAAAATTAAATGAAATTTCGCAGAGATGCCACTAAGTGCCTCTATATTTATTGGTTTCAAATTGTTTTTTCAAAATTTACCTCAAATTTCTTTAAATTTTTTAAAATATTTAAATTTTATTTTTTTTTTCGAAAAAATAATTTTCATTTAATTTTTTTTATATATATATATATATATATATATATATATATATATATATATATAATATATATATATATATATATATATATATATATATATATATATTATATATATATATATATTATATATATATATATATATAAACTGGATTATTCCCTTTTCATTTACATGACGCTAAGTATTATGAAGAGCAACAACAAAAAACAAACAAGAAACTACTTTCAAAAGAGACATGATTTTATCTCTCTCTCTCTCTCTCTCTCTCTCTCTCTCTCTCTCTCTCTCTCTCTCTTTCTCTCTACAATAAATGAAATCAGAAATAAAATTTTCTCAATAATATTCATGAATGCAGTAAAATTTATGCGTAATTCCTGCAATGAAGTTCTTCTTTAAGGTCGAAAATTCTGTTTTGGACACACTTCCATTCTCTTATTTTTAATTTCATTCCTTAATTAAGATCTGATGGAAAGGTCATTTAAAATTAGGTCATCCTTTGCCAAATCATCGATAATTTGTACAGGTTAAAGTTCCAGTCCTTTAAAATTGAGGATATATATATATATATATATATATATATATATATATATATATATATATATATATATATATATATATATATATATATATATATATATATATATATATATATATATATATATATATATATATATATAGGTTCAAGTTTTTCTTGAGGCGTCAGATTTCAGCTTGAAATAAAAGCTAAAAAATTGAGGGTAAAATAAAAATCATATTGGGAAAACGTGTTAATAAGTCCAATATCATTGAAGGGTAAAAAGTAAAATTTTTGCGTATTTTTAAAAACTATATATTATATTATATATATATATATATTATATATATATATATATATATATATATATAATATATATATATATATATATATATATGGTCCTCCAATTGAGAGTGAATTTTTCTGCAATAAATCAGCACAACTTGTAATATGAAATTATTATTCAAGTACATGTATACTTTTACTACTAACCTAATCTGACCTATTATATATATAATATATATATATAATATATATATATATATATATATATATATATATATTATATATATATATATATATATATATATATATATATATATATATATATATATATATATATATATATATATATATATATATATATATATATATATATATATATATATATATATATATATATATATATATATATATATATATATATTATGAAAGAAAATAATGAAATGGGAAAGAAATGAAAAATCGAACACATAAAGAAAATAAAACTAAAATTAAATAAAGAAGACAACCTTATTTTCACTTTTTTGAGCTTCACAATATATATATCTATATATATAAAAATTTGGAGGTAAATGTCTAAAAGCACTTGATTAGTCTATGGATATGAGTCATCAGTGCAATGTGTGAAAACAGCCTATTTAGATTATGGTGCGAATACGCTTTTAAAAATGAAATTTTATATCTATAAAGTGATTTTATATATTATACTTAAAATAATAGAAATTGTGAAAATAAAGACAAATGAAATTGTGCAATTGAAAACGTATTAAAAACAAAATTCAGTATTTTATCTAACGGAGAAAAAGAAAAGATTTTAAAACGTGGTAACCAGTTCCAGATCTTCCCATAACTTTGCAAG
>SEYY01015942.1:37500-40000 GCA_009176605.1 Armadillidium nasatum | reverse complement strand
GACACATCTAAGGCATTTGACAGGGTATGGCATGCGTCGCTGCTTTCCAAGCTCCCTTCCTTTGGATTTCCTACTTCTCTTTGCTCACTTATGTCTAGCTTTCTTTCTAATCGTTCCATTTCGACTGTTGTTGATGTGGTGACTTCTTTTTCATATCCTGTCAATAGTGGTGTTCCTCAGGGTTCTGTCTTGTCTCCAACTCTATTCCTACTTTTTATTAAAGATCTTCTCAGCTGCTCATCTAACCCTGTTCATTCATATACCGATGACTCGACCCTCCAATCTTCTACTCATTTCAAATCTGCTCCCTCTTTTGCCTTTAGAGTTGCCTCTTGTCTTTATCTTTCCGATTTCATTCTTACTGATCTGGATAGAATTTCCCAGTGTGGTCGTCTCAACCTTGCGAGATTCAACTCTTTAAAAACTCAACTTCTTGAAATCTCCCTCTCAACGACACCTCCTAACTTTTCTATTTCTTTCAATCGTTCTTCCGTCTTTCCTGTTGACAGTATAAACGTCCTTGGATTTCACATAATCAAAAAAATGTCTTGGAAACTTCACATCACAATGATTGCTAGAGCTGTCCCAAAGACGCAGGGAGTCTGTTTAGACTGCGAGAATTTTTTACTCTTTCGCACTTGCTCAATTATACAAAGGCCTCATCCGACCTTGTATGGAGAACTGCTCTCATATCTGGGGTGGCTCAAGTTTCACCGGTCTTTTGGATAGGGACGAGTCATAGGCTAAAAGACTTATAAATTGTTCAGCTCTTTCTAATTCACTTGACCCTTCATTTTTGCGAAGTGTCGTTTGTGCCTTGTCTCTTTTTTCTATAGGTTCAACAGTGACAAATACTCGAGGGGTCCACTCGTATACCTCCGCCTTTACGACGGCCTCATAGCACAAAGGGTTCACTGTCTGCACATATATTTGGTGTGGACATAGACAACTCCAGGATTGTCCGCTCTGATGCCTCCTTTCCAGCCACCTCTATTTTGTAGAATTCTCTTCCATCTTCTGTGTTTCCTGCTGAATTTAATCTCAATTACTTTAAAACTCACTTACTAAATATGCGTTTGGTGGGACTTCTAATGTTTTTTTTAATTCTCTTATTGATTTAACACCCTCTCCTTAAATAGGGCTCTGTCCATGAGGGGTGGTGTGTAATATATATATATATATATATATATATATATATATATATATATATATATATATATATATATTA
The DNA here is from genome assembly GCA_009176605.1 of Armadillidium nasatum. Classification (NCBI taxonomy): domain Eukaryota; kingdom Metazoa; phylum Arthropoda; class Malacostraca; order Isopoda; family Armadillidiidae; genus Armadillidium; species Armadillidium nasatum. The sequence continues at coordinate 38,772 of SEYY01015942.1, read as the reverse complement.
TATATATATATATATATATATATATATAATATATATATATATAAGTACATGAGAGTTGTTCAAATATAAGTGCGGGAAAAATGGATTGCACTTAAGTAGAAGTACATGGAGCAAGTACAAATTCATTTATATTTAATTTATAAAACTCGCCATTGACATGTAAAATATACTAATGAGATCCATTCCCAAATTTTTAATTATTGTAAACAATATAGTTAAATATACGAGAATTTAATTATAAGGAAAATATTGAATAAAAAGTATTAGAAAATAATGTAAATTTTTATTAATTTTGTGAGGCTTTTTTAATTCTTTATTTCCGAGAGTAAAAATTAAAAAAAAAATAATTGTACTTATTGTTGCATTTCACAAACATTGAGAGTTTCAAAATTTTCGTCAATCAATGAGTATCTATCTGGACAAAAGACTTCTCACGAAGCTGAAGATTCTTTTCCCATGAGCTGAATATGCTGGAATAATCTATATTTCTGTGACAGCTTTGACAGGGCTGGAAACATCTCTTCATGATTTTTCCAATATTTCTGTACATTCCTTTCTTCAGAAATACAACAAGGTTGAGTGAAAAATTTCTATATTTCAAAATTAATGTTCTCTTTGCATCTGGTATGAGTGTCAAGTTTTGAGTTGAGGAAGCCATAAATCTGAATAATTTCCTCTTTGGTGGAGGCTTTCCTCAATATTTTCTCGGTAAATCCTCTGATAATACAATAACGATTTTAGAAGCTTGTACAGCTTTGAAAATGTCGATAAAACTGCTCTTTTCAGGGCATCATTCAAGCTTAAATCTAGGATTTATTACACTTGTGAATTGATAAATTTTATATAGTTTTATCTAACTGAGGACGCTTTAGTGTGGGTTTTTTAGTTTTTTAGTCCGAAAAACAATACACAATTATATTTTTATAGGGATAAGAGATATTTAAGCCTGATGAAACAGAATACTGCCTCTGAGAATAGTCAATTTCATCCTCAAACGATCAAAAATTTCTTTCCTATCTTTAAGAATATCAGTTATATGTTCCATCTATGATCTGGAGCTAATACTCCTTCTGAAAAGGCAAATCTTTTCAGTCTCCTTTTTTTCATCAGATTCCAACCTGACGATTCTTGTATCTCTCCTCCTCTCAGGTGTCCTAAAATCGGGTGAGATCTCGAGATATATGGCAAGTGGGCCAAATGGCATTACTCGCCGTGTTCTGAGTGAGTATGCGTCTGAGCTGTCGCCTGTCCTCGTTCGACTCTACTCTCTAT
>SEYY01015942.1:25000-32500 GCA_009176605.1 Armadillidium nasatum | reverse complement strand
GTATATATTTTTGTAAAATGTCCTTAACTAATAAATCATATGACTTGTTTTTGAAAACAACATTCGTATATCTTCTTTATATTAAAATTCACTCTTCTTTGTACATCCCTTAAAACCCTTACGAGCAGGGTATTTGAAGGGGGGGGGGGGTCAGTGTTCAGAAGCGTCCCGATTTTTGGTCAGAAAAATATGGTCACCTTATGCTAAGGTAATCAAAATGAGTATCAATTATTCAACTCTTCAAATATTTTCACAAGCCTCCGAGAAAATATGAAACATTTAATGTAATTTTATTTTAACTTATATAAAGATAATTAATTCGTCTCAAATCGAGATAAAAAAATAACTCGAAATAGTGTCTACTTTGAGACATCACTGAGTTACACTTTTATCTCAATATTGCGTTGAAGAAAGGAAATCTGGTTTGGAGATAAGTCGTGGTAGAAAGATATATACATTCTCACATACGAAATCATTTCGCACTGATGCAGGTACGGATGCGGATGCGGATGGATCTCCGATACAGGTATGTCACGGTAGCTACCCATATGTATTTTATTAGGAAGCAGAGATATATATATATATATATATATATATATATATATATATATATATATATATATATATATATATATATATATATATATATATATATATATATATATATATATATATATATAGAGAGAGAGAGAGAGAGAGAGAGAGAGGAGGTGCCGTTATAAATTGCTGCTTGACCTTATCAAAGAGGATAATCTTTTTCTTCTTAAATTTGAATTACATTTATTACTCCTTATAATGAACTCTCTCTCTCTCTCTCTATATATATATATATATATATATATATATATATATATATATATATATATATATATATATATATATATATATATATATATATATATATATTATATATTTATATATATATATATATATATATATATATATATATATATATATATAATATATATATATATATATATATATATATATATATATATATATATATATATAGAGTGTGTGTGTGTGTGTATTGATTTTGTTTATGTGAAGTAGAAATTGTGATTGAAATTGCCTCATAAATTTCCCGTCGTTTTTTTAAAGTTTCTTTTTTTAATTTTTAATTTATTTATCATTATTTTATTTTTATTTTTTTTTATTTCAGTTATTCGTGAGTTAGCCTTAAAGATCATTTTAGGTTCCATATAAATTGAAAAGTTGCTAAATTTAACATTATTTAGCCACTTAATTAAGAGGCAGTTTTTTTTTTTAGTTATGAAAACTTATATGGAGAAATTACTTTTATTTTTTATTTTTATTTTTTTATATTATATGAAATTTTATGTAGAAATTCTTTGACATTTTTGGAAAATAACTTTTTTTTTCAATTTCTGAAAAAAATTTTGAAAGCTTTTTTAAATTTGAAAAATTAATTTTACAGCTGTTAAAACTTTTTTATTATTATTATTATTATTATTATTATTATTATTATTATTATTATTATTATTATTATTATTATTATTATTATTATTATTATTATTATTATTATTATTATTATTATTATTATTATTATTAATGTTTGAGAAAGTTTATTTGAGATTTCGTCAAGAGGAAATTTTTTTAATTTGGACTCAACCTCGACAGATGATTTTTCATTTACGATTAAAACTTTCAATCATTCACAAACAAAATTATTATTATTATTATTATTATTATTATTATTATTATTATTATTATTTTACTTTGCTAGTAGTAGTAGTAGTAGGAGAAGAAGTTAGTATTAATATAGTAGTGGTGTACTCAAATATATATTTTATTTTTATTTTGGACATGGGATATGTTGCCCTTTGATGGAAGAAAATACATTTTTGATTGGTTAAAAATAAATGTAAATATTTCTCCTCACAAAAATACGAAGAATTTCTAATAAGATCCCCAAAGATTGTGAGGTCAGGTCAGGTCACAGGTATGAAACAGGGTTTATTAGTCAGACTTTTCAATGCAAAACCTGTCATTTGTTCTGTCTTTCATGCTAAAACTGATCTCGTGTGTTCTGACATTTAAACTAAACTGATCGTTTCATGATTGAAAAATTTGGGCTTGTTTTAGCAGGCATGAAAGATGAAACCGGTTTGATTTTTCCTGCTATGAGAGTCTCGACTGTGAAAGAGTTATCGCCTGTAACAGCTATTCTGAATATAAAATTTTCAATTCTCAAAACAAGACACGATAGTTCTGACATGACTGGTATGTAGTGAAACCTGTCATGCCTGGCATGATACTTCTGGCCCGAAGAGCTATGCATCATACCTTCAATGAACGTTAATGGAAACATTAATGATAAGATTATAGACTTAAATATAATTCTGACCGACGAATACACAGTAATTGTTTAACTATCTTTATAGCTTACTGCTCTTCTGAGCCTTCTTTTCACATTTCACCTCCTTTGAGGAGACTTATACTTCCACAAAGTCTCAACTTTTCTCTCTCTAACTCTCTGCCCCAGACTTAACCGCTAATTCATTCCTTTTATATGTACACTATAGGTAAAGGCGGGAACCATACTTTAAAACACATATATAGATTTTCACACTGGTGGATGTCTGGTAGGCCTCTGGTCTTTCTCACCAGAGCTTATATATATATATATATATATATATATATATATATATATTATATATATATATATATATATATATATATATATATATATATATATATATATATATATATATATATATATATATATATATACAAAGAATTACTAAAGTAAGTCCATTATAACGGAGGTTAATTATAGATGTGTGACTCTGTTCATTCTTCACATATAAGAATTTAATATAAGATTTTATGGTTTTGGATATTCTTTATTTTAACGTGAAAAAAAGTTTCATCTTTAAATTGTTCATTACAAATGTTTTGAATTTGTTTCTATGAAAAAAAGGAAGAAGAAGAAATGCTTTATTAAAGGTTCAAGAAACAAAGTTGAGGACAGGAATGACATTACCCATTGTTCTCGTATGGCTTCAGAACATAAATTTATTATTGTTCTTTTGATGGCAATTGTTTTAATGATTAGTTTATACATAATAAGGGAGTGAGTGAGAAGTGAGCGACAGAAGAGAGAAGGAGGAGGAGGAGGAGGTCGTCATTAGGAGGAGTATCTGCAGGAAATTCCGAAGAGGTAATCAACAATTTTTTCACATAAATTATTTAAATAATCTTCGATTCTCTCTCTCTCTCTCTCTCTCTCTCTCTCTCTCTCTCTCTCTCTCTCTCTCTCTTTATATTCTCTCTTTTTCTCTTTCTTTTTCTTTATATTCCAATTTTTTTAAATCTTTTTATCGATTTTTTTTGTTGTTGTTTCTGTCTGCTATAATCTATATATATATATATATATATATATATATATATATATATATATATATATATATATATATATATATATATATTATATATATATATATATATATATATATATATATATATATATATATATTCTCTCTCTTTTTCTCTTTCTTTTTCTTTATATTCCAATTTTTTTTAATCTTTTTATCGATTTTTTTCTTTTGTTATTTCTATGTCTGCTATAATCTCTCTCTCTCTCTCTTCGTTACTATTGTTCTTCTTAAGTTCTTCTTTTATCTATTTTCTTTTTTATCGTTATTAAATCTCTCCCTATCTGTCTATCTATCAATCTACCTATCTGTTTGTCTGTCTGTCTGTCTGTCTGTGCTTTACTTGTTTTTTCGCAATATTTCATTTTTTGCTAAACTTGTTCCTGCAAATCATCAAATGATTTTCATTCTTTTAAATCGCCTTTAAAAAAAAAAAAAAAAAAAAAAAAATTAAAGAAAATATTTGTAAATAAACCCTCTTTAATCAATGTTTTAAAACTAACAAACCAACTAAACAATCTTCATATCTTTCCTCCCCTTATCACTCCCCCTCCCTTTCCCCCCCCTTTTATCCTAACCTGTACCACCCAAGGGGCATGGGGGTATTGGGGCATGGTTTGTACACCTGCAAAGGCCTTTCCTTAAAGCCAAGGAAAGGTTTGTGTATTCATCGTCAACAAACAATTTTTTTTATTCTTATTATAAATGGTTAAACCTTTTTACATTTAAATGTTTCTTCGGTTAACTAACTACAAATATTTGGACACACACACACACACACACACACACACACACACACACATATATATATATATATATATATATATATATATATATATATATATATATATATATATATATATATATATATATATATATATATATATATATATATATATATATATATATATATATATATATATTCGCATAGGCATCAACTTGAGATTTGGCATCCGATAGAGTATAGCCCCAGTATGGTTACGTGTAATCCCCCCCTCCTCCCCCCCAAAAAAAATATATATATATAAGCATTAAAAAAATTAAAAATTTTCCCCCTTTTAATTATTATTATTATTATTATTATTATTATTATTATTATTATTATTATTATTATTATTATTATTATCGTTGTTGTTGTTTATAATAGTGGTCGGAATAGTAACTTAGGTAAGTTGAATTTTAGTTACAATAAAAACTTAAAATAATTTTATTTTTCTAATAATCAAAACACCTGATCTCCCGGGGGCAATTTCCAGGTCCCCCACTGGGAACCCTCCCACGGCCTCACAGCGTGATACACAAATAATAAAACACGAAGCCTTGTATTCTGTCATTTAAACAAAAGAACGTCTATTTGATGTTTTTGAGCTCCACAGGAATTTACCCTAACCGTTATAAGAAAAACTGAGCTTCACTCTTTCCTATGGGCATAAGGCTAAAGAAACCATGGAATAAATAATCTCAAAAAACTGAAAAGAAAAATCATAGAACTTTCGTAAATAATAATAATAATAATAATAATAATAATAATAATAATAATAATAAATTATATGTACAAAAAAGTAAAACATAATGTATTGGATCCTATAAATAAGCCAAATTAATCCTATAATTTTCGGCAAATTTAAAAAGTTAAAAATACTATAATTTTCTCTATCCAAATGAATGTAAAATAATCTCGGAAGGAATCTAAATTATATTGAAACTCTTACCAGTAATAATCATTAATTTTATTTTTCATAGTGAAAATAAAATAAAAAAAAATGTCGTACGTATTTATTACAAAGAAAATTTAACAAGAGATTCCAATTTTTAAGTTTTAACTTTCTCCATTTTTATAAAAGGAAAAAGATAATTTTCTTCGATAAAATATGGTGGAGCTACATTTTCATTTTTGTCTTTGCCCTTTATTAATAATAGACTCCCATCAATATTTTTTTTTTTCCACTTTTACATTATTTAGGTCATGTTGATTAATCGATCATTTCTTCTTCTTCCATTTATAGGTCACATTGATTATTCGATATTTATGAAAATAATCGATATTGTCTTCCTTTTATAGGAATTTATCGATTAATCTATATTTACGAAATTTTTTTTTATGTGAAATCGGATTTTTATAATAGGAGTGTATATTAAGAAATATATATATATATATATATATATATATATATATATATATATATATATATATATATATATATATATATATATATATATATATATATATATATATATATATATATATATATATATATATATTCTTTGTCGGTTCACGCACCACCGGACCCCCAGATTCGAGCCAAGTTCAGCAGGACTGAACCGCAAAGAAAATGGTCAGGAAAGAGAGTGAGGTGAACGCAGCGATTTTGCAAACTCAGGCAACTTCCTGATACCATTTTTGGGGGGTTCACGGGGCCCCCCGCGGGGGCCCCTTCCCCAGACTTGAGGCCAATTTCAAGGGTTGAACCCTCTATATATATATATATATATATATATATATATATATATATATATATATATATATATATATATATATATATATATATATATATATATATATATATATATATATGAGAAAGAGAGAGAGGGTGCAGTATTATTATATTCTTAAAATATTAATATATTTCAACACTTTAAAAAAAGACTGTATAAGCCCGATCGTTGTATCAATAATATTTATAACAAGTGAATCCCATCCCACTCTCTTAATATACAATGAAATTTAACCCTATGAATTATCTTCCCATTGTTTATTACCGCATAAAACCGTATTTTATTACCGTATGAAACCGTACAGTCTTCGATTAATACCCAGCAATATAAGTACGTCGTAGAAATCTTTTTGTATTATAAATTCATATACCCATAGATGAAAAGGGGATTTTTTAATAAAGGAAAGGTGTCTTCGCTTGTGTTTGGCATGTAATTACCATCTGAAAAAGGAGAAAACACATAATATATCTACGTAATCAAAAAGTAGCTTCCAAAACTTATAGTCTTATAAAAATGATAAAAATCTTTCAATATGATGCGGTCGGTCATTGGTATGAGGTTGCCTTCTTATCCCAATGGGAAAAAAATCTTTTCTTTTGGACCACCCGTTATCAACCAAATTGCTTTCCCATCTATATACTTCTCCATAAACAATCTTATATATATATATATATATATATATATATATATATATATATATATATATATATATATATATATATATATATATATATATATATATATATATATATATATATATATATATATATATATATATATATATATTGGAGGGGGAGGAGGTAATGCCCATTTTTGCTTTAAAAATTAAATTAAAAACTTTTTAAATTTAACATACTTTAAATTTTAATTTATATTTAAATTTTTAATTAATTTTTTTACTTCAATATATTTGTTTATAATATTATAATATAATATTATAATATGTTTATAATATGTTTATAATATTTTTTGTTATATTAAATATTAGTCTTTTTTCAGTTATTGCAACTATTTCAAAATTTAAATACCGAAAACCGAAATAAATTTTAGAACAAACATTTCTGTAACGCAGTTGGATGTCTTTAATGGGGTTTATTTGGATCCGTTCTTGAAATACCCCCCTCCCCCCCACTCTCTCTCTCTCTCTCTCTCTCTCTCTCTCTCTCTCTCTCTCTCTCTCTCTCTCTCTCTCTCTCTCTCTCTCTCTCTCTCTCTCTCTCTCTCTCTCTCTCTCTCTCGTGAGTATTTTATGGGCTTCTGTTCGATTTCTACAAGATATAGATATGAAAAAGAATTAATTTTTTTAATTTTTTTTATTTGAACGTTAAAATTCGATGTTGAAATGTAATGAAAGAGTTTCCATTTGGAATGGTACGTAAAATTTAAAATTTTTCCTGTCCATTACTTCGTTATATTTTTACCACGGCTGAGGAGCATCAGGTTCATCTCAAATTTTGTTGGCTCAGGCTTAGGCTATGGCTTTTGCTCTTGCTCTTACTCTTGCTCTGGCTCAGGCTCTGGCTTTTGCTCTTGCTCAGTCTCAGGATCTGGCTTTTGCTCTTGCTCAGTCTCAGGATCTGGCTTTTGCTCTTCATATTTTTTTTCT
>SEYY01015942.1:17500-20000 GCA_009176605.1 Armadillidium nasatum | reverse complement strand
TATATATATATATATATATATATAATATAATAATAATAATAATAATAATAATAATAATAATAATATAATAATAATAATAATAATAATAATAATAATAATAATAATAATAATAATAATAATAATAATAATAATAATAATAATAATAATAATAATAATAATAATAATAATAATAATAATAATAGTAATAATAATAATAATAATAATAAAAAGATGCATAATAATAATAATACCTTGATAGGGTATCCTTTTAAGGTTTTTAGTGTTTGTGCAAATGCTTGTATAATTTTTAGTTCTTCTAATGAGTATAATAATTATTTGTGGTTGAGCAAACAACGAACTTCTAACCGCGCGCTTATAGCTCTTCTCTTTCTTGCCTTTCTTATACATTGGATTGTTGCGGTTATTGCGGCTCATATATATATATATATATATATATATATATATATATATATATATATATATATATATATATATATATATATATATATATATATATATATATATATATATATATATATATATATATGAGTATATTTAGAAGTAGAATTACCTTCGACTTCAGACCCCAAAAACTGCTGCTATTCCAGAAACTCTTTTCTTCTCAAAAAAATGCATTAATATTATTGGTTCCTCTTCTTCCATCTCTGATAAAATTATCAATCCCACCTTTGCTTTTTTTTCCCTCATCTTCTTTATTATAACCATCTTCACATCAATACAAATCTGCTTTTCTTATTCTAAAGTTTAACTCTTCACACAAATCTTTATTTTTTAATTCCTCGTAATTCCGGAGCTATGTCTCCTTCTACATCTCCTACATCTCCTACATCTCATATATATTTAATTTCGTCTCAAGTTGTCTCCCTCAGCTTAATATTACGATGGGAAATGGGGGTGACATGGTAATGGGTCTTTTAAACCAATGGTTCACAAAATTCTTTATCCAACCTTACATCTAATTTTAATAAACTCTTTCTATCTGCATATCAACTTTTAACTTCGAATCTGGCAACAAAACATCTTTTACATCTTTCAACAGTGCTCTTATTCAAGATTCTATTCTGCTCTATCTGCAACTAAATCACTTTTCCACTTTCGTATCAATTATTATTATTATTATTATTATTATTATTATTATTATTATTATTATTATTATTATTATTATTATTATTAAAACATTCTTGGAACTGTTTCGGCCATTAATTAATTACGATTTTTTAAAAATATTTATGTGTTTTGAAGTTGCGAAATCATTAGTAAAAATTTTGTGGAATTTAACCTTGAAGTAAATTACAATAAAAAAACAAAAAAAACAACACAAACCAAATAAATGAATATAAATAAAAAATCAAAAAAATTTTAATTGCGTAATTAGATATAGAGCAAAAAATGGCGGCGCTACATTTGTTAATAATTCCTGTTCCTTTTTAGGGAATGTTCAGTAGTGGCAATAAAAACAAAAGCGTGAGTTTAATAAGAATTAAAAGGAGCTCTGTTAGTATAAAATAAGTGTTCTTTTTATCAACAGAATTTCAAATTGCCGTTTATTATTCTAAAGAACATCCTCCTTCCTTTTATACCAATAGTTTATATTCATACATCGTTCATATAACTTCCCTTACATTATAATAAACTACAGTTTATATATATATATATATATATATATATATATATATATATATATATATATATATATATATATATATATATATATATATATATATATATATATATATATATATATATATATATATATATATATATATATATATATATATATATATATATATATATATTTCACCTCTGGTAGGCAAAATTTCCACCAGATTTAGGGAGAAAGTTGGAAACCTGGTCAAATTACAGATCGACATGTCCCGATACACGGCGTTCGAAGATGTGTAATTCATAGGAAGTTGGGAAAACAGATAAGGGAAGTGTGTTCCAAATTTTACCAGTAGAGTACATGTAAGACTGAGCATAGCGGATAAGTCTGGGGTCAGAGAGTTGAATAGAGAAAGGATGAGACTAGAAAAACGTGTCGCACGAGCCTTTCTCAATGGAGGAGGTATGCGATGAGAGGGTTCAGAAGAACAGTGTCCATTGTAATGGGGATAGTATAGAAAGAGCGACGCAACAATTTGACGAGCAGGAAGAGACTGGAAAAAATTAGTGACAGCAGGAGAATTGATAAGACGAAAATCCCTAGACTCCACCTTTTCGAGGAGATCTATATGAATGGAAAACATCAGATGTGTGAGTTGTACTCCATACAGGAGCAAAACCCCTATACTGAACAACAGGGTGGAGTGAAGAAATTCTGAAGGCGCCTCAGAACACCTAACGTCTTAGAAGCTTGTTTAGAGAGAGAGAGAGAGGTAATGTGATCTTTCCAAGAAAGATCACTAGAAAAAGAAACAACAAGAATATTAAGGAGAGATGAAGGTTTGAACTTTGTGTTTTCGAAGATATCATAGTTGTGTGGAAGATTGTGTCGTGTAGA
>SEYY01015942.1:5000-12500 GCA_009176605.1 Armadillidium nasatum | reverse complement strand
TATATATATATATATATATATATATATATATATAATTTAACTGTATAGAAAAAAAACGTCAATATTTGTTGTGACATGATTACTTTTATGTCATAAGACAGGAGAAACCTTGGAAGGTGAGTGACAGACAACCTTCAAAACGAAAGAAAAATTTAAAATACTCGCAAAGGAACATCTTTTTTTGGTACTTTTCTAAAAATTCAAACTTATTTTAAGGTTTTGTTTTCAATTATATGAGAATGTAATTCTCTCGTTTTCCAACCTCTTTCAAATTCAGTCCGTTGGTCTACCTGCATTTCTTGTCACTTTTATCTCAGGGTGAAAAATCTCCGACGGTGAAGCAAATATACGGGTCATATTTTTTTTAATGGAAGGGAGATGTCACGCAGAGAAGCTCATTTTCCTTTTTTGAATTGTGAAAGAAAATAGTGTTATGATGAAATAAAAGAAATAAAATGTTTTCTTATTATGTGCTGAAGGGAGTGAGAAGGAAGGGGGATGGGGGAGGGGTTGGTAAAAGGAGGGGGAGAGCGAGGGAAATTGATATTATCTTTTATTAAAAGTCAAGTTTGAAGTTTTTCTCTTCTTTGTTTGTTTGTAAATATATGTTCAACAAAATTTATTTCTTCATTTAGAAAATTTACCTTATATGGTTGTAATGCACTTCTTCTTCTTCTTTTTTCTTCTTCTTCTTCTTCTTCTTCTTCTTCTGCTCTTGTTCTTGGTCTGCTCTTCTTCTTCTGTTCTTGTTTTTGTTCTGCTCTTCTTCTTCTTCTTCTTCTTCTTCTTCTTCTTCTTCTTCTTCTTCTTCTTCTTCTTCTGCTCTTCTTCTTCTTCTTGCTTAATCTAATGGGAAAATAGTGTGAAAGCCAAATTTTTAGATTGTCTTTTTTGAGAGAAGAAATTAATCCGATTTATTGACTTATTTCTTTGCCATTTTCGAACCGTTGAGAAACTCGAAATATCAATCTACTTTTATTTTTATTTTTTATTTTTAATAATTATTTTGCAAAACGTAGTAAGAGTTTTTGATTAGATTATTATTATTATTATTATTATTATTATTATTATTATTATTATTATTATTAGTAGTAGTAGTAGTAGTAGTAGTTGTAGTAATGACATTCTTTTAGGATAACTTTTTATATTTCTTAACCTTTTATATATTAAATAATATTTAAAAAAAAAAAAACAAATAAATAAATAAATAAATAAATAAATAAATAAATAAATAAATTTACTAACTCTCCAAATAATAAAAAATTAATAATATTAATAATAATAATAATCTTCAGTACTAAAGATAAAAGAGGATAAGGCCGAATATTGTAGAGGGAGAGTGGGGGGGAGGGGGAAAAGGAAGAAAAGGGGAAAAAGGAAAAGGATGAATGAAAATGAATGGGGTGGAGAAAGAGATAAATATATTAATTAAATCAGATGTAAAGTAATTCGCTGATTAACAAACACTCTCTCTCTCTCTCTCTCACACACACACACACACACACACACACACACACACACACACACACACACACACACACACACACACAGAACACGTGAATAAGTGCCAATAAGTCTTTGACAATCGAGTATTTCCTAATGACGTGTTTAACACTTTAATAAATTCGTTCTGATAATCCGATAAAAGCCAAACACTTTTATAAGACGCTACGCCCTTCTAACACCGTCATTTATCCCTCAGAGACAGTGACGAAATCTTCGACTTTAGCTTCCGCATTCATATAATATATTTTAAATAAATAAAATAAATAAATGAATAATAAATTGTAAATAGATAAATAAACAAAAATATAATAAAAGTAAATAAAATAAAATAATTTTGAATGTTTTGTGATTTATTTTTAAATTTTCACGTCTTTCGTCATTCAACATGTTTTTATATATTATTTTTAATAATCACTTGTCCCGCAAGCTTTTCCAACTCATCCTTTTACATATATATATATATATATATATATATATATATATATATATATATATATATATATATATATATATATATATATATATATATATATATATATATATATATATATATATATATATATATATATATATATATATATATATATATATATATGAGAAAAAAAAAATTTTGAAATTGGAAGAAAAAGAAAGAAAAATATAAAAAGATAGAGGAAAGAAAACATAAAATCAGAGAGAGAGAGAGAGAGAGAGAGAGAGAGAGAGAGAGAGAGAGAGAGAGAGAGAGAGAGAGAGAGAGAGAGAGAGAATATTGTATTTCATTTGATCCCATTTTGTATTCTGTTAATTAAAAATGTGTAAAAGTGTCTCTGATGAGTCTCAAATGTGTGTCAAATGAGTCTCAAGTGAGAGGCATCGTTTCTTCATTAAAAAAAAAAAAAATAAATAATAACAAAATAAAGTCATCAAATAACAAAGAAATTGAATACCTCGAAAACAACTCAATAGGACACTCACTCTATTAACACGCAGCCTCTCTCTCTCTCTCTCTCTCTCTCTCTCTCTCTCTCTCTCTCTCTCTCTCTCTCTCTCTCTCTCTCTCTCTCTCTCTCTCTCTCTCTCATTCATCACTTTCCTGTCTCCAAATTATTTGTGTTACTTTGCATGATCAACAAAGGGTTTAAAAAATGCAAATAATTTTTTTTCGCAAATTTCATTTTCTAAATTAAATCCGAAAATCCGCAGTTTCTAAAATAATGATTTTATTTGTTTATTTATTTCATTTATTTATTTACTTATTTATTTATTTAAAAGTTTTAAAAAGAAATTTATAATAATGAAAGAATACGGAAAATATATTTTACAATATCGAAATATATAATTAGAGTCTGCAGTTCCTTCCACTGACAATGACTCTTCTTTTCAGTTCTTTTAATGACACCAACCACCATTCGATCAAGAAAATCGAATCGACTTTTACGTCAATTTACCATAACTCTAAAGTAGGTTCCTTGAAACTCACACCCCACCACCCACTACATCTACAGGAGGTCGAATGGAAAACAAGTTTTTAAATGCTATCTCAAATTTGACAAATTAGGTGACGAGAAATCAATTTATATATATATATATATATATATATATATATATATATATATATATATATATATATATATATATATATATATATATATATATATATATATATATATATATATATATATATATATATATATATATATATATATAGTAGCGTATAGGGAATTTGTAAGAGACATGAATCATTAATATTTAAAAAGAATTTCTCATATATAATTCATGTTTATAAAGAATAAGAAAGAGACCCTGGAATTAAAGTAGAGGAAAAAAGAAACCCTAATTGAACTCCCACTTGTCCCTTGACTCTGTGGACCCTCCCTCCCTACCTCCTTCAGGACGAAAAACAAAAAGGTTCACAAGGCCAAAAAAAAAAAAAAAAAAAAAAAAGCGACGAAGGAGGTGAAGAAGAAGGAACCTTTTTACAAAGGGGAAACGAAGCCTTTCCTGCTTAACCACTCACTCACATCCTTTTCAACAATTTACAACATTTACTCTTATATATATATATATATATATATATATATATATATATATATATATATATATATATATATATATATATATATATATATATATATATATATATATATATATATATATATATATATATATATATATATATATATGAGCCACGATATATATATATATATATATATATATATATATATATATATATATATATATATATATATATATATATATATATATATATATATATATATATATATATATATATATATATATATATATATATATAATATATATATATATATATATATATATATATATATATATATATATATATATATATTATATATATATATATATATATAATATATATATATATATATAAAAGGGGGGAGAGTGCCTGTAAAGGAAAGGAAAGAATGCTATAATGACCTCCTTTGACCACATATTTGGCACAAGAAGAGCCGCAGTAATGCCACAGGCACTTCAACCAAAGTCGGTCACAGAAAAAGGTCAAATTCTTCGAAAAGGATATTATAAAAATATTACATTAATAGTCGAGCATTGGAGAACGATCGAGTTTCCATTCAACACACGCACACACACACACACCCTCGCGCACACAATCACACACACGCACATATATAAGCACTCACAAATCCAATAAAAGTTTTCACGTGTCTGTCTCGTAGTTTTGAATTTATTTCTTGAAGAAAATATTTCATGTTAATTATTGACTCCGAACCACAAGTTGCTCAAACATTAGATTCAAAATTTTCCTAATTGCTTCTTTAAAAATCTCTTGCTTGGTGGCCCTTTAAAAGGATTAAAATGAGAGGGGGAGGGGGGTCTTTTACTAGTAATTTGTAGGGGAGAGATGATAGGGGGGGGGGACAACTTCCTTTGTGATATGCAAATTAATTTCCTTGTCTTTGTCACTGACGTAAGTATCCCCAATTACGCTATTTCAAATACCCTCAACTACGCACACTTATACATGCGTCCTCCTACACATACATACAAACACACACAGACATGCACACACACCTATGTACACATTCTTAATCATCAATTTCGTTGTCTTGTGTACATTAACTCATATATATATATATATATATATATATATATATATATATAATATATATATATATATATATATATATATATATATATATATATATATATATATATATATATATATATATATATATATAATATATATATATAATATATATACATAGATTAAAATAAAAATATATAAATATAAAAAATCTATCATAGAAATATTCAAGAAATTTTCCCGTTGAAATCTCTGAACATTTATTCTCCATTCCCAACATTCCCACCGTACGCCCATATATATATATATATATATATATATATATATATATATATATATATATATATATATATATATATATATATATATATATATATATATATATATATATATATATATATATATATATATATATATATATATATAAATAATTGAGTGCGTTTGCGTATGCTTTTGCGTGTGTATGGGCATCTGATATGAATTTATTGTGCAGGTACACATAAATAACAAGAGTAATAATTACACCTCTTACCTTCATGGGCATAGCCCCATTCAGGGGGTTAGGTTAAAAAGTCACTTCTAATTATGCTTAAAAAAAAAAGGCAAACACACGCACAAACACACACATACACACACACACACACACACACACACACACACACACACACACACACACACACACAGAGATGAATTTATTCTGTCAAAATTACCGCGCCTCATAATGCAAGTAAACATAACACTTTCTTCTTCAGACTTACACTACATTCACACATGAGTAATAGGAATACACTGGACAAAAGGACACACACACATATACACACATACTTCACTTACATCTGCAATTTGTGAAATTAATCTTGTTTTGTTCACGTAATGAGGTACTGCACCCCAAAACACAAGGAACGTTAACCTGTGGAGAACACCTCAGGCACCTCACAACTTACAGACACACACACACACGAGCACATTCTTAAATATTTAAAAAAAAAAAGGAAAAAATATTCAAAATTCTTTTTGATGTTTTGTACCTCACTTCAAAACACACACAGACGCACACGTATACAAATTCATACACACATATTCCATACAGACAAAGATATATTTATAAGACGTATATATGTAATTCACCTCGAGCAAGTAAATTATATATATATATATATATATATATATATATATATATATATATATATATATATATATATATATATATATATATATATATATATATATATATATATATATATATATATATATATATATATTGATAAAGCAGGTGACGAGTGTTTCTAACTGATCTTTTAGAATAAGAGAAAAATATTTTATAATTTAAAAAAAAAAATTTTTTTTTTAAAGTTTTTTAAAGTTTTGCATATAATAAAAAATTCTAAATCGATTGAATTCAACTTTAGAATTTTAAATTCATTCTTTCTCTTCTGTCGGAGATTAAAAGAGCTCTCTCTCTCTCTCTCTCTCTCTCTCTCTCTCTCTCTCTCTCTCTCTCTCTCTCTCTCTCTCTCTCTCTCTCTCTCTCTCTCTCTCTCTCACTCGTTTATTCATCTCTCAGTGTTGAACTTTGTTTCTCCCTCTGGTTTATTTGTGTGTCTGTAAAGAGTTAGTTAACCTGGGCTTGCATTTGGCCAATGCTAAAAAAAAAAACATTTTGTTTGTTTTTAAATTGAAAGTCTTGTTTTATTTAGGACAAATTCTCCATTTAAATTTGCATTTCAAACAATAACAATAAAATTTCTTTCTTTTTGTCAACACCAAAGAGAGCATTTATAAAATCTCATTTGGCACTGGCACTAAAAAAACAAAACTTCTTCAAGTAAATAAAATGTTAAAATTGACCTCAAATTCTCTTTTCCTAATATGGTAACAGGGATGGGGGGACAAGAGGAAGGGGAGGGGGTCCTGTCCTTAAAAAGACCTAATTTGTAAACATTTAAATGCTGATGGAAGCGAGACGAGGTTTTCTCTTGTCCAAACATCAACTTTGGTTTGAACTCCAAATATCAACTTTGGTCTTCGCTCATGAGACAATCAAAACCACTTTATATACAATGCAACCAACTCTCTCTCTCTCTCTCTCTCTCTCTCTCTCTCTCTCTCTCTCACTCTCTTCCTTTTTCGTTTCCATATTCTTTCTTTATCACCATATTATAGTAGTTTTTCTTTCTTTCCCTATTTCATTCTACTTCTCTTTTTCCTACCGTATTAGTACTTATCCTGCATATATATATATATATATATATATATATATATATATATATATATATATATATATATATATAATATATATATAGATAGAGAAGAGAGAGAGAGAGAGAGAGAGAGAGAGAGTGGTGAAGTGCAGTATTTGTTTTACCTTTTTATTTGCTTTATCTATCTTTTTTTCTGCACATTTTCTGTCTTCTTTCATGCTCTTCTCTCAATCTTTCACTCTATTCTTCCTTCCTTTAATAAATAAAATATCAAAATATATATATATATATATATATATATATATATATATATATCTAATGAGATGTCTAGGTCTCTCTCTCACTATCTATCTATCGTTGTGCTTATTTGTCTGTTTGTCTTATCGTCTTTCCCTCTTTCTCTCTCTCTCTCTTTTTCCCTCTCTCTTTCTCTCTTTGTACTCTTTTTATCTTTATTGTCATTATTCTTATGTTTGGAGGAACAAGGAGTATTTTCATCAAAACTTTACAAATATTTTCTTAAAATTTAAAAAATAATAATAATAATAATAATAATAATAATAATAATAATAATAATAATAATAATAATAATAATAATGATAATAATAATAACTTGTTCTATCCCCATGGGCAAGCTATCATAAAACAAAAGCGAAGTTATTTTTTAAACTTTCTTATAATGTTAGTGTACATCATACATACAAACATACATACATACAAACATGA
>SEYY01015941.1:0-12181 GCA_009176605.1 Armadillidium nasatum | reverse complement strand
ACGGAGGAGGTATGCGACGTGAGAGTTCAGAAGAGCAATGGCCTTGTAATAGCGATAGTATAAAGAGTGTGACGCAACAATTCGACGGGAAGAAAGAGATTGGAGAGAGTTAGTAAGAGCGGGAGAGCTGATAAGACGAAAAGCCCTAGACTCCACTTTTTCAAGAAGAGCTGTATGTGTGGAACCACCCTAGATATGCGAGGCGTACTCCATACAGGGGCGAACAATACCCCTATACAGAGCAAGAAACTGGGGTGGCGTAAAAAAATTACGAAGGCGCCTCAGAACACCCAACCTCTTAGAAGCTTGTTTAGAGAGAGAAGCAATGTGATCTTTCCAAGAAAGATCACGAGAAAAAGAAACACCGAGAATATTGAGAATAGATGAAGGTTTGATTTGAGTGTTTTCGAAGAAGATGTCATAGTTGTGTGGAAGATCGTCTCGAGTAGAAAGATAGAGGATTTGAGTTTTTGAGGCATTGGAAACAACCATGTTTTCTCTGCCCCAAATTGAAATACGAGAAATATCAGAGGTCAGTTGCTCAAAGGCCATCCTTCTTGAATCTATCAACTGCTATTGGGAGGGACTTCTTTCAAATTGAAAGGAATAATGAAAGGGTGTAGTCATCGGCATAGGAATGTATAGGAGATGAAGTAATAGAGAGAAGATCATTGATGAAAATTAGAAAAAGAGTTTGGGGATAGGACAGATCCTTGAGGAACACCACTATTTATAGATTTATAGGATGAACGGTGGCCGTCTACAACAGCTGCTATAGAACGGCCGGAAAGGAAATTAGAGAGAAGGTCACAGAGAGAAGGATAGATTCCGAAAGAAGGAAGTTTAGAAATAAAAGCTTTGTGCCAGACTCTATCGATAGCTTTCGATATGTCTAGCGCAACAGCAAAAGATTCACCGAAATGCCGAAGAGCGGAGAACCAAGAGTCAGAGAGAAGGGAAAGGAGATCACTAGTAGAGCGTTTCTTAAGAAAGCCATACTGGTGATCAGAGATAAGATTAGAATAATTGAGATGTTTCCAAATCTTCCTGTTGAGGATAGATTCGAAAACTTTAGAAAGAACGGAGGTTAAAGAAATTGGACGATAGTTAGAGGGTTGAGAATGGTCAAACTTCTTCGTCACAGGCTGAATGAGCGCACGTTTCCAGCAGGAAGAGAAGGTCGAAGTAGAAATGCAAAGACGAAATAGTTTACTAAGGCAGGGTGCAAGCTCGGAAGCACAAGTTTTGAGAACCGCAGGAGGAATACCATCAGGACCATACGCCTTCTTAGTTAAGCTCAGAGAGAGCAGAAATGACATCTTTAGAAGAAATTATAATATTAGGCATAAATGAGTTGGAGGGGCTGAAGGAGGAGGAACAGCTCCGGAATCGTCTAAGGTAGAATTAGAAGCAAAAGTTTGAGCAAAGAGTTCAGCTTTAGTAGAAGGTAAAATGGCAGTTGTACTATCAAAAGAAACTAGAGGAGGGAAAGAGGTAAGAAGCAAAGTTAGAGTTGACATTTTTTGCAAAATGACAGAAAGGGCGAGAGGAAGAGGAACCAGAAAGATTATTGAATTTGCGACGGAGAAAAAAGTTTTTGGTATCTCGAAGAATAGATTTTGCACAATTCCGGGATGAAATATAAATTGAATGAGTTTCAGGGGTTTGAAGACGACTGTAATCTCTGAAAGCAGCGTCCCTGCGGCGGATAGCACGAGAACAAGTAGAGTTAAACCAAGGTTTGTTAAATTTAGTAGAAGGGAAAGAATATGGAATGTACGCCTCCATGCCAGAGAGAATCACCTTAGTTATGCGCTCTGCACACTCCAAGGGATCCCTTCCACGAAAGCAATAATCATTACATGGGAAATCAGAGAAGTAAAACCGCATGTCAGATCAGATGGCAGCACCGAAGTGCCACAAACGTCTCCTCGCCGAAGGTGGGGGTCGTTCTTGCGGAAGACCTGAAGAGATAGAACAAGATACGGAGATAAGAAGGTGATCGGATGAACCCAGAGAAGGAAACAGTTTAACAGTATAAGTAGAAGGATTAGAAGTAAGGAAAAAGATCAAGTATGTTGAGTTCATCGCCAAGGCGATCAGGGATACGGGTAGGGAGGTGCACCAACTGCTCAAGGTCGTTCTGGATAGAAAAGTTGAAGGCGAGTTCACCAGCTGGATCATGAAAACGAGATGAAAGCCATTGGCGGTGGTGAACATTGAAATCACCTAAAATGATGATTTCAGAGAAAGGAGAAGAAGATAGAATGTGCTCTTTATTTTGGAGTTTAAATGGTCGAAGAATTTTTTATAGTCAGTGGAATTAGGAGATAGATAAACAGAACAAATAAATTTAGTAGTAGAATGCAAGAGAGCTTAAGCCATAAGGTAGAAAATTCAGGAGACTCCAAATTAGAGACACGAAAGCAAATAACATCGTTGCGCACATATGCGCAACAACCGCCTTTGGCTGGAAATTGAGAATAGAGACAGTAGGAACTAACAGAATAAGGTTTGCTGTCAGCAAACCCAAGGAACTGAGTTTCTGCTAGAAACAGGAGATGAGGTTTAGAAGAAGAGAGATGGTGTTCGACAAAGGGGAAATTAGAAAAGAGACCGTGAATGTTGCAGAAATTAATGAAGAAAGAAGACCGTGCACCGGGGCAAGCCGGACGCCTGGTCGTGGTCGGCATCATCCCCATGATTGGAGGCCGCCAACTCCCAGGTGATGATGGGGTAAGGGGTGGAGGTTGAGGGGCATTCTTCGGATGCCACCCCTCACAGCATCTCCGAGGCAGCTGTAGGTTTCGCCATTTTGATTTGTTATTATAAGGGTAATGAAAAAGTAAGGGCTTGTTAAATGTGGGAACGTGTGAAGAATTGGGTGGATAGGTAGTAGGAGCATAGACACTCCAGAGTGGGGCGGAGGTACACTAGAGACCCCCTGAGAAGGTGAAACGCGAAAAGGAACTAACCAAATTGCAACGGAGTGAAACGGAATGGTCTAGCCCATCCTATCACTTCGTGGGTTATGCCCAATGGGGAGTACTTGCATCGCTTCGGACGGCGCTACGTCCTTCCCCTGGAATATATATATATATATATATATATATATATATATATATATATATATATATATATATATATATATATATATATATATATATATATATATATATATATAAGTGTTTTATTATTTCTGGTCATTACTCAATGTGGAGGCTAAAGAAGCAGTTGATAAATTCTATTTTAATATCAGAGAACCTTATAGTTATGGTTGTTTTCTAAATTTGCAGCACGGTTTCCTGCTATTGATAAAAAAGAAATAGAATATTATTTAGAAGTTGAAGAAGCATTTACTTTGCATAAACCTATACGTAAAAAATTTAAAACACAGACAACTCTAGCCTATTATGTTGATAATATTTGGCAAATAGATTTATCAGATGCGAATAAATATAAAGTTTATAATGATGATTTTAATATATATTGCTGGTTATTGATGTTTTTTTCTCGATTCTTATTCTTGAAAGCTTTAAAAGAGAAAAAACCAAAGACTGTAGCTGAAGAAGTAAGAGATATTATAAAAGAGGTTAACAGGTATTCTTCTATAATACATTCTAACCAAGGTCCTGAGTTTCTCAGTCCCTAGTTTCAAGAGCTTGTGTTCGAATATGATATGGGATATTACAACACTTTTTCGCCTAATAAAGCTGCTATAGTTGAACGCGTACAAAGAACTATAAAGGAAAAGGATGCTTAGATATTTTAGGAAGATGAACACGTTTAAATATATTGATATTTTACATGGTTTGACATCTTCTTACAATAGATAGTATCATAGAACAATTAAGAAAACACTTCTTGAGATGATTAAAACAAAGCCATCTCCCGATCAACGGAAAACCCGTGAAATAAGAGACAATACAGGTATTAAAGTCGATGACTATGTAAGAGTATCTAGAACTGTTGGTAATTTCAGGAAGGGGTTTGAAGCAAGATGGTTGAAAAAAAGTTTTTAAAATAGATTCTTTAAGAGAGTTCCCCAGAGATAGGTTAAAATTATATTTTCTAAGGGATCTAGATGGTGAGCAAATAAAAGGAGGTTTTATAAAGAAGAAGTAAAATAAAAATTGGGTATGATCACAAGCGCAATATATATAAAATTGAAAAAAATATATTAGGCTTTAAAGGTAAAGGAAAAACTAAACAGTATCTTGTGAAATGGATAGGTTACCCTGATAAGTTTAATAGCCATAAAAGCGAGAGATATTTAAAAAATGTTAACATTCTTACATTCATCATGGAGAGTGAAGATCACTTTTATCAGGCTCTGCCTTCTTCTTCTTCTATGGACATACATAATTATATTAAGATATCAGTCTTTACTACAGAGTTAATATCCCCCGTACAATTAGAGAGAGAAAAGTATGAAATATGGCTATGTGAGGTGATTTTAGCTGCAGGTGTTTAAAATGTAACTTCAATGTACTAAGCACTAAATTTATTAAAGTTGGATTGAAAGTAAAGGATGTTGGAGGACTAGGTGATATAAAACTGTGTGACGATTTTTATTGAGAAGAGTTTTTTTGTGGGAAGAGGGAAATACAATTCTCTTCATGAGTTGTCTGGTTATTTTGACAAGATTTTTATTAAGCCGAAGTTGTGCTGATTTACTTTTTTATAATAAAAAAGTTCCTAACGTGAATAATGAATTGATAACTTACATTTACATTCCTGATACATCTTTATATGGAGAAAAACGAATCGATCCGACAATCCGCTCTATATTCCATGCTTTAATGAGATATATACCCAGTGTTAAAAAGTATATAGAACATAGCGATGTAAAGGCAGAAGCTGTAGACTCTATGCAGCTCATATGTAACCCTTCAGATTTGCTAGAAACTCCTGGTGCTGTATATGTATATTCTGATATTGTTGAACACCAGCATATCGGAAATACAAAGTCACCACTCCTGAGAGTGATTCATATCCCTCAAGGACAGAAATTTCTAACATTCTAATGTGTAAATCTCAGTTTGGGTCAATTCGTGTATATATTAATTTTAGAGGCTCTAGAACACAGAGAGGCTATGGACTAGGGGGTTTCTTTACATCATTAATGAGATGTGCCATGACTTTATTTAAGTCAGGAGGTGAATATTTGACAAGGAAAGCGGTTAGAACAGGCCATCGTACATTTCAAGATGTCATGGCTGGGGTGGAACAGCGCAATACATTAAAAAGACGCCTAGCAGAAACATTAGATGAAATGTTTGGTGATGTCAGACGTGAAATGACTGGTGAAGGTATAAAGAACAAAGCGGCTTAACAGAGTTCAGAGTGGAGGAAAAAAAGAAGCAGCGTTAAGAAGAAACTTGTAAAAAGGAAAAAGAACGCGTGTAATAGAGAAATAAAAGATATTTTTGAAATGTAAAATATGGCAACTGTTTTTCTTAATATAGATCTACATATGTAAAAAATGTTCATTAATAGTCGATCCTTATTACCGTAAAGAAATATTTCCTTCATTCCTCCAGCATTGACTGTTATAATTCTGAACCAAATCTATTTACTGTGGTCACTACTCAAAAGAGAATTTTTGATTCTAATTTTATAAGTATTAATCCTGTAAACTCTATTGCAAATGCAGACGTACCTGTGGAAGTTTCACATATCTGGCAGTTCAGAACATTATCTCGAGCACAGCAATATTTTATTTTATTTAAAAGTGAAACTGACAAAGGATGACGGATCAAAACTTTCGGGCGATGATCATGTTTACCCGACATCTAATTTTTATATAACTGCTTTAATCAGCTTGAAGTGTTTTTAAACAAAGTATCTCTAGGCTCATCATCTGCCATTAACCTTTATCATACATGTATTAAAACTGAATTGAATTTCTTGGAAGTTGTAAAGTATTCCCATCTCCAATCAAAATGATTTTATAGATTAAAATACGTAGTTAAAATAGTTGATGCAGCTAGTAAAAAAACACGTTAAATATATGATTTTTATGGGAGATTGATCAGTGACATTTTTTCACAGGACAGTTTGATATTTCCCGCTGAGGATGTTCGTGTAAGATTAAGCCGTTCATCAGCTCCTTTTGCTTTAAATGTTCATAGTAAACCTGCTGCTACAACACAAGCACTGGCTTCGGTTTTCCAAATTCAGGACGTTTATAATACAATAGTACCCATAATAATATAAATTAATGACAATTGTAGTTATAATAGTACCTAATAATGGTAACAATAATGAGTGAACGACAAGAACAATAACAATAGTAATAATAATATTAATAATAATAATAATAATAATAATAATAATAATAATAATAATAATAATAATAATAATAATAATAATAATAATAATAATAATAATAATAATAATAATTGT
The DNA here is from genome assembly GCA_009176605.1 of Armadillidium nasatum. NCBI lineage: Eukaryota > Metazoa > Arthropoda > Malacostraca > Isopoda > Armadillidiidae > Armadillidium > Armadillidium nasatum. The sequence continues at coordinate 5,773 of SEYY01015941.1, read as the reverse complement.
AATTATAATTATAATAAGTACCATCTCCAGTAGTAATACTAGAGAATAGTACAGCATTACTGTTAATGTGTTGACGTCGCTTGAATTATAGGAATATCTCCTGCATATGTAATAAAAAATAGAAATAATAATTCTAATAATAATAGTAATAATGTTAATAATAATAATACTAAAGGAATAAGACAGCATTAATAATAACAATTCTTATAAACAATAATAATAATAATAATAAATAATAATAATAATAATAATAATAATAATAATAATAATAATAATAATAATAATAATAATATTAAAAGGAATAGTTACAAAGCAACGATAATAATAATAATAATAATACTAACAATAATAGCAATAATAATAATAATAATAATAATAATAATAATAATAATAATAATAATAATAATAATAATAAATAATAATAATAATAATAGTAATAGATAATCAAAATAATAATAATAATAATTAATAATAATAATAATAATAATAATATAATAATAATAATAATAATAATAAAATAATAATAATATAATAATAATAATAATAATAATAATAATAATAATAATAATAATAATAAATAATAATAATAATAATAATAATAATAATAATAATAATAATAATAATAATAATAATAATAATAATAATAATAATAATAAATAATAATAATAATAATAATAATAATAATAATAATAATAATAATAATAATAATAATAATAATAATAATAATTAAAAAAAAGTAATAATAATAATAATAATAATAATAATAAAATAATAATAATACTAATAATTATTATATTATTAAAAATAGATAATATATAATAATAATAATAATATATAATAATAATAATAATAATAATAATAATAATAATAATAATAATAATAATAATAATAATAATAAATAATAATAATAATAATAATAATAATAATAATAATAATAATAATAATAATATAATAATAATAATAATAATAATAATAATAATAATAATAATAATAATAATAATAATAATAATAATAATAATAATAATAATAATAATAATAATAATAATAATAATAATAATAATAATAATAATAATAATAATAATAATAATAATAATAATAATAATAATAATAATAATAATAATAATAAGGTAGGCTTTAATGTTCTACTCATATATTATATATATTAATCTTAATCTTCATCCCCCAGGAAGGACTATCGTCCTGTCAGTTGGATCTTTCGAGGAAGATCCTAGGGTTTTACGGGACCCACGGCGGTACCGCTGGCTGGGCCAGGCCTATCGTGGATATATATATATATATATATATATATATATATATATATATATATATATATATATATATATATATATATATATATATATATATATATATATATATATAATATATATATATATATATATATATATATATATATATATATATATATATATATATATATATATATATATATATATATATATATATATATATATATATATTTTATGTCTCCTCCGATGGGCAAAGGCCCAAGGCCTACCAATATCCACCGGAGTTGGGGAAGCAATCGGATTCGGGGTCGCTAATGGCCGACGTGACCCGATACACGGCGTTTAAAAGTGTGCAAGTCAAAGGAAGTTGGGAAAACAGATAAAGGGAGTGTGTTCCAGACTTTACCAGTAGAGTACATGTAAGATTGAGCATAGCGGTTAAGTCTGGGGTCGGAGAGTTGGACAGAGAAAGGATGAGACTGTGTAGAAAGACGTGTCGCACGAGCCCTTCTCATTGGAGGAGGTATGCGACGTGAGAGTTCAGAAGAGCAATGTCCGTTGTAATAGCGATAATATAGAGAGAGTGACGCAACAATTCGACGTGAAGAAAGAGATTGGAGAGAGTTAGTAAGAGCAGGAGAGTTGATAAGACGAAAAGCCCTAGACGCCACCTTTTCAAGATGAGCTGTATGTGTGGACCCACCCCAGATATGCGAGGCGTACTCCATACAGGGGCGAACAACACCCCTATACAGAGCAAGCAACTGGGGTGGCGTAAAAAAACTACGAAGGCGCCTCAGAACACCCAACCTCTTAGAAGCTTGTTTAGAGAGAGAAATAATGTGATCTTTCCAAGAAAGATCACGAGAAAAAGAAACACCGAGAATATTGAGAACAGATGAAGGTTTGAGTTGAGTGTTTTCGAAGAAGATGTCATAGTTGTGTGGAAGATTGTGTCGAGTAGAAAGATGGAGGAATTGAGTTTTTGAGGCATTGAAAACGACCATGTTTTCTCTGCTCCAATTTGAAATGAGAGATAGATCAGAGGTCAGTTGCTCCAAGGCAATCCTTCTTGCATTTAATAACTGCTGTTGGGAGGGACGTCTTTCAAATTGAAAGGAATAATGAAGGGTGGAGTCATCGGCATAGTAATAGAGAGAAGATCATTGACCAAAATTAGAAAAAGAGTTGGAGAAAGGACAGATAATTGAGGAACACCACTATTTATAGATTTATAGGAGGAACGGTGGCCGTCTACAACAGCTGCTATAAAACGACCAGAAAGGAAATTAGATAGGAGGTCACAGAGAGAAGGATAGATTCCGAAAGAGGGAAGTTTGGAAATCAAAGCTTTGTGCCAGACTCTATCGAAAGCTTTCGATATGTCTAGCGCCAAAGCGAAAGATTCACCGAAACCGCGAAGAGCGGAGGACCAAGAGTCAGAAAGTAGGGAAAGAAGATCACATTAGAACGTCCTTTACGAAAGCCATACTGGCGATCAGAGATAAGATTGGAAGAATTGAGATGTTTCCAAATCTTCCTGTTAAGGATAGATTCGAAAACTTTAGAAAGAACGGAGGTTAAAGAAATTGAATGATAGTTAGAGGGTTGAGAAGGGTCCCCCTTCTTCGGTACAGGTTGATTGAGCGCACGTTTCCAACAAGAAGGGAAGATCGAAGTAGAAAGGCAAAGACGAAATAGTTTACCAAGGCAGGGATGCAAGCTCAGAAGCACAAGTTTTGAGAACCGCAGGAGGAATACCATCAGGACCATACGCCTTCTTAGTGTTAAGCTCAGAGAGAGCAGAAATGACATCTTTAGAAGAAATTACAATGTTAGGCATAAATGAGTTGGAGGGGGTTGTAGGAGGAGGAATAGCTCCGGAATCGTCAAAGGTAGAGTTAGAGGCAAAAGTTTGGGCGAAGAGTTCAGCTTTAGTAGAAGGTAAAATGGCAGTTGTGCCATCAGAAGAGACTAGAGGAGGGAAAGAGGAAGAAGCAAAGTTAGAGTTGACATTTTTTGAGAAATGCCAGAAAGGGCGAGATGAAGAAGAACCAGAAAGATTATTGCATTTGCGGCGGAGAAAAGAGTTTTTGGTATCTCGAAGAATAGATTTTGCACAATTCCGGGATGAAATATAAGTAGCAAGAGTTTCAGGAGTTTGAAAACGACGGTAATCTCTGAAGGCAGTATCCCTGCGGCGGATAGCGCGAGAACAAGCAGAGTTAAACCAAGGTTTGTTAGGTTTAATAGAAGGGAAAGAATATGGAATGTACGCTTCCATGCCAGAGAGAATCACCTCGGTTATACGCTCGGCACACTCCGAGGGACCCCTCCCACGAAAGCAATAGTCATTCCATGGGAAATCAGAGAAGTACAACCGCAAGTCTGACCAGTTAGCAGCACCGAAGTGCCACAGAAACGTCTCCTCGCCGAAGGCTGGGGCCGTTCTTGCGGAAGACTTGAAGAGACAGAACAAGATACGGAGATAAGAAGGTGATCGTATGAACTCAGAGGAGGAAAGAGTTTAACAGTGTAAGGAGAAGGATTAGAGGTTAAGAAAAGATCAAGTATGTTGGGTTCATCACCAAGACGGTCAGGGATACGGGTAGGGAGATGCACCAACTGCTCAAGGTTGTTCTGGATAGAAAAGTTGAAGGCGAGTTCACCGGCTGGAGATTGAGAACTAGAGGAAAGCCATTGTCGGTGGTGAACATTGAAATCACCTAAAATGATGATTTCAGAGAAAGGAGAAGAGGATAGAATGTGCTCTATTTTGGAGCTTAAATAGTCGAAGAATTTTTTATAGTCAGTAGAATTAGGAGATAAATAGACAGAACAAATAAATTTAGTAGTAGAATTGCAAGAGAGCTTAAGCCATAAGGTAGAAAATTCATGAGACTCCAAATCAGAGACACGAGAGCAAATAACATTTGGCTGAAAATTGAGGGTAGAGACAGTAGGAGGTAACCGAAAAAGGTTTGCTGTCAGCACACTCAAGCACCTGAGTTTCGGTTAGAAATAAGAGATATTAGAGTTAGAAAGAAGATAATATATACTATATATATATATATGATTGTATGTATATATGTATATATATATATATATATATATATATATATATATATATATATATATATATATATATATATATATATATATATATAATATATATATATATTATATATATATATATATATATATATATATATATATATATAATATATATATATATATATATATATATATATATATATATATATATATATATATATATATATATATATACATATATATATATATATATATATATATATATATATATATATATATATATATATATATATATATATATATATATATATATATATATATATATATATATATATATATATCACCACAGGTTGCACTAGAACCACTCCAATTCAACATTTACAAGAAGAAACAAAAATACTCCCGATCCGTATTCACCTTGAATGATAGGAACCCAATTCTACAAACACCTAGACATATCACACCCTGTCACTATACCCTACAAAACCACACAAGACACCGTCTAAAATTACCTTCATCATCCCCTGCCCCATACTACAGTAACATATTCAGAACCATTCCACCTACTGCAAACAACACACCAATAAACAAACACATACACACCATCATAACACTAAATTTTCTCAATGCACGGCAGCCAAATCATCTTCTCATCGAACATCCCACCGACATAGCAGATACACAAAACACATTACCGCGCAAAACCCAAATTACCATATCCAGATTAAGGTCAGGCCACCACCCTAACCTATAAGCCATACAAACATAGATTCAATATACAAAACACACTATCCCCAATATGTCAAAGATGTAAGCAAGAACCAGACACAACAGAACATCTCCTTCTGAGATGCCCACCTTTAAACAACAAAGAATCCTAAATCACATCACCTCTCTGAGAGACCTTTGGAAACGGCCGGCGGCCATCGCGGATTTCCTAAAGGCAGTGTGGCCCTTCCAGCAAGGAAGGTCCAAGGGTAAAAAAGTAAAGTAAGTAAGTAAAGTATATTTATGTATGTATTGAGTATATGTACAGTCGTGAACAAAAGTTCGTTCCTATTAGGCTGGAAATAATTATTTAAATAAAATGGGGATCATTTCAGGTTCAGCCAAAAACAGTTCAATTAAGCCCCTCTCAATGTTTTTATTGTCTTTTTATTCAAAATAGAGCTTTTATGCAATGATTTCCATTTTATATAAATATTTATTTCCAGCCTATAGGAACGAATGTTCACGGCTAGATATATATATATATTATATATATATATATATATTATATATATATATATATATATATAATATTATATATATATATATATATATATATATATATATTATATATATATAATATAATATATATATATATATATATATATATATATATATATATATATATATATATATATATATATATATATATATATATTATATTATATATATATATATATATATATATATATATATATATATAT
>SEYY01015940.1:0-14065 GCA_009176605.1 Armadillidium nasatum | reverse complement strand
CAAATGGGTCATCCAGAGTGTTACGAAATTCTAGTCGTTTAGATTCGATTATTTTGCTACTTTTATTCTTGTCTTTGACCAATATCTTCCAGGAATCATATAAATTCTTAAGTTTACTTCTACATTTATGTGGTTCTTGTACCGGGATTTTTGCTTTCTTCCAAAAAACTAGACATTCTTCCACGACAAGTGCTGCACTATCATCAAAAGTCATTTTTAAGGCGCGCATGTTATAAAATAAAACACGTAAACAATCTCCTTGCGATGGCAATTTACTACCTGTTATTTGATGTTTAAAATGCCCAATAAGAAATATCTCCTTACGTAAATTCGACGCCATTTTTAAGCAAATTAAAAGAGTCTGTAATGACAAATTTGTTTTATAGCCTACCACAAGCAAACACTGTGAACTGAAACAAAAATATTGAAAAAGATACTTCTAAATAAATATTTTTACTATTTTATAGCTACCACACGTGAACACAGTTCAACACACACTGAACTGATATCAAAGCTATGGTAAAAGATAGAATTAAGGCTAAAACCGAATGAAATGACACTTCGGGAGTATAGAAATTAGGTTGAAAATAAAAAATTATTTCTGAATAAAACCTGTTGGCAACTCAACAAAAGAAATGTGGGGGATAAGAAGTATGGGGATCTATTCCCCTAGAGTCACTTAATCATTAAGGAGAATTGGGGGAAAATGTATTTGACAAATTTTCCTTAACAAGTAAAAGTAAAAATTTTTGTTTTTTTTTGTGATGAACTTTAGGTGACAAGCGCCACGGGTTATTCTTCGATTGAGCTTATCTTTGGTAGATAATACTTTCAGATACATTGGAACAAAATTCTGCCCGGCAATCCCCAAAATATCGGGAAACAAATTTCTCCATATATAAGTAAAGGGTGCCCAATATATATATATATATATATATATATATATATATATATATATATATATATATATATATATATATATATATATATATATATATATATATATATATATATATATATATATATATATATATATATATATTCTGTTTCACTTTCACCGCCCGATTGTAACGAAATTTACCTTACTTAGTTTTTTTTTAATACGCATCACCATCACCCACGGGCAACGCCCTATACAAGGAGGGGGTGTCAGAAGAATAAAAAAGTAAAAGAGTAAAAACAAAATCAAAAGTGACACCCGCAGGACCCACCTAACGTAAATTTCTTAGGTGAGCGCAGACGCAGCCTTTAAAGGAATTGAGATTAAATTCAGCAGGATACACACAAGATGGGAGAAAGTTCCACAGAACAGATGTAGAAGGAAAGAAGGTGGCACCACAGCGGACAAGCCTGGAGTTGCCTATGTCGACGCAAAATTGATGCGCAGACAATGCACCCCTTGTGCTAGGAGGACGGCGTAAAGGTGGAGGTATACGGGTGGATAGTTCCCTCGAGCATTTGCAGCTGTAGTACCTATACAAAAGGGAAAAAGCACCAGTATCGCGTCGCAAAGATAAAGAATCAAGTGAGTTGGAAAGAGGGGAACAGTTTATAAGTCTTTCAGCCTTTGACTCAACCTTATCCAAAAGACGGGTGAAACCTGAGCCACCACAGATTTGAGAGCACTACTCCATACAAGGACGGATGAGACCCTTGTATAATTGGAGTAACTGCGAGGAAGAAAAAAATTCTCGCAGTCTAAACAGAACTCCCAGCTTGCCTGCCCTAGCAACCATTGTGATATGAGGTTTCCAAAACATTTTTTTGTTTATTTGTAGGCCAAGGATGTTTATATTGTCAGCAGGAGAGATGGGAAGACCATCGAAAGAAATAGAAAAGTAAGGTGTCTTTGAGAGGGAGATCTCTAGAAGTTGAGTTTTTAAAGAGTTGAATTTCACAAGGTTGAGACGATCCCACTGGGAAATTCTATCCAGATCTGCAAGAATGGAATCGGAAAGATGAAGACGAGAGGCAACTCTAGATGCAAAGAAGGGAGCTGATTTGAAATGAGTAGAAGAATGGAGGGTTGAGTCATCGGCATATAAATAGATAAGGTTAGATGAACAGCTGAGAAGATCATTAAGGAAAAATAGGAATAGAGTAATAGATAAGACAGAACCCTGAGGAACACCACTATTGACAGGAAAGGAAGAAGAAGTCGCTCCATCAACAACAGCCGAAATGGAACGATTATAAAGGAAGATAGACACAAGTAAGCAAAGAGGAGGAGGAAACCCAAAGGAATGGAGCTTGGAAAGCAGTGACGCATGCCATACCCGGTCAAATGCCTTAGATTTGTCAAGCGCCACCATACAAGTCTCCCCATGGTTCCTAAGGGGAGAAGACCATAGATCTGTGAGATAGGCCTCAAACGTCGAAAGCTATACTGATGATCAGAAAGAAGGGAATGAGAATACAGATGATCCAAGTGAGAGTTGAGAAGGGTTTCAAAGATCTTAGACAGAATACAAGTGAGAGCAATAGGGACATAATTGGAAGGATCAGAGAGGTTCCCCTTCTTCGGAATAGACTGTACCAATGCGCGCTTCTATCACTGAGGGAAAGTATTGGTATTAGAGAGAAAGTGGGGCGGAGCTAACTCAGAAGCACACTCCCGTAAAACTCTGGGAGGAATGCCAACCGGGCCTCTTGCCTTCCTTACGTTCATAGATTTCAGAAGCCCATACACCTGATCAAATGTACTCACAGGTAAAGGCATGGGATCTCTGAGAGGAGAAGGAGTAGGATGAGAGTTGCCGTAGTCGTCCACGGTTTTATTAGAGGAGAATAGGAGGCCGAAGAGCCTTTTCCAGTTGGAGTGTTTAGCAACAGAACCATCAGAGCGAATAAGAGGAGGAAAGGAAGATTTACACAAGTTGTTAGAGATGTTTTTGGTAAGAGGCCAGAAAGATAAATCAGTAGGAGAGTTTAGAAGCTCAGAACACCTATGTTTTGTGAAAGTCCGCTTTGCGCGTCGAAGAATATCCCTGCAACGATTCCGAGCAGACTGAAAATTAGCGAGAGTGACAGGAGAAGGAGAGTTTTTTCCGCCCTCGATACACGATGTCTCTAGCCTGAATGGCAAGAGAGCAGGAGCTATCGAACCTTGGATTTTGAAGGATTTAGATGAAAGAATAAATCTGCTTATCCCTTCAGCGATTACAGCCCTCATTTTATCAGCAGAGACTGACACGTCTTTACAGACAAAGCAGTCCATCCATTGGTAGTTAGCATAGTAGCAATGAAAAGCCCCTAGTCAGACTGATCAAAGTACCAGAAGAGACGTTTAGGGCAGGGTGGAGCAGTTAGAGAGAAAGCTTGTAAATTAAGAGCAATTAGGTTATGGTCAGATTTACCAATAGGTGCGAAGACACTATTTATAGAGAGAAGGACTAGTAGTTAAACATAAGTCAAGAATGTTTAAGAATTGGTTAGGATCATCCGGAATGTGTGTTGGTTCTTAAATCATTTACTCCAGATCGTTGAGAATGCTGAGTGATTCGACCTCCTCCCCTCCTGGATCAGTATGAGAGGAACCCAACCATTCAGTGTTGTGTACATTGAAATCCCATAAATAGAGGACCTCAGTATTTGGATGTGAAGATGTAACAGTCTCGTGAGAAGTAGTTAGGTATTTGAAAAATTATTAAATGTTATAGTTAGATATATTAAAAAAGTTTGAGGAGGAATTCTTAGATATCTGGGGCTCAGACAATATCAAAAGGTTAGGACGAGAACTAGAGAGGTGGTATTACACAGAGGCCAAATTAGAAAGTAAGCCACGGACATTGATGAAGTGTATAGAGAATCTACGTCTGCGCAAACCCGTCATTCTGCACATACACGCACGATCAAGAGAAACAGACAGACATACAAGCACACAGACTAACATACAAACAGTCACACAAGCAAACAGAAAAAAGAGACAAACAAAACAAAGGAAAACCGAAACAATACGTAGGTTAAAAACAAATTTTAAAATTTAATAGTGATCCGAAACGGACGCAAATCATTTAAAATGTCGAGAAACAAAAGGAAAGTAAGTTTAGTTTTAAAAATTGAGAAGATCAGTGAAAAGTCCTGAAATCTAGCCTCTTCTCCTCTCTTCTCTTCTCTTCTGTCTTCCGTATGATGTTCCTAACTTATCTTCTACCCATATATATACCCTTGGGTGGCCTACCAAATTTACATATTTGTCATTAAGGACAAATTACTAACCTTAGTTTTCCAATCGTACTGATTCATGTTTCTGCTGATTCCTGAATCTTTGGGCATATCCAAGTTGGTGTTCAAATTCCGATCAGTCAATTATTTATAAATAATTAACCCATTGGTGTGTACTTTAAAATATTTCAATTTTTTCGTATGTAAATATGAACCGACCTGGACTCGGCAAACCTTTTACTGACCCCGGTCTCGGCTAAAAATCTGGGAAAACCGGGATTTGCCTGCCGGGATTAAAATGGCATATTATACTTACTTAAGGGACAGTCCAATTTCAAAAAAAAAAATAATAATAATTTTCAGCCGTATCTATTGAAATATTCAGTGTAAATTGTTTTTTTTTTTTTTTCCTTGAGAAAAGTCTATTTCTAGCGTTTTTTTTGAGTCGATAATTTAAAAAAAAAAAATTTTTGGGGGGGAAATTTGACCCTTGTTTAAATGAATGGCGGAGCCAAACCACTTTTTGAATAACCTGAAATTTGGACTGTATATTCAGAATTCTATCGGCTACAAAAATATGTTCAGAATTCTAAGAGGTACAAAAACTTCTAGGAGACTTTTGTTCGGTGAGTTATAGGAAAAATGTTATATGTCGAAAACTAACCAACTAGGGAAAAAAAAATCTACTTTATCGGACAAAAAAAAGAAAAACTACAACAATATCATTTCTTATTTTTGGTCGGTGTATAGAGGAGGAATGGGGCTACAAATTCCTCTCTATTCTTTGTTCGATGCGATTAGTTGGTTTGGAGATATATCCTTCAAAAAGGTTCATTTTTAAATAAATTTCAAAAATTCCCAAAGTTTGAGAGGCTATATCTCACTTCAAACAAATAGCATTTAATAATGCAGTAAATAAAAGTTGTTGCCCTGTCCCTCCTCTAAACAATATTCAAAATAAAAAAATTAGTAGGTAGAGTTTTTTTTAATTAATTTTTTACATCGGAAGGGTACGATTTTTGCAAAAAAAAAAAATTCAAATGTTTAAAACTTTTTTCCTAAACGTGATATCAAAAATCTGTTCTCACCAATGCAAGAAATTGGAGCTAAGATTATTAATATTTTCAGCTCATGTGGACCAAGTGGTTTGACCCAGCTATTCATTTTTTTGTCAACTTGGGTCCAAAAAACTTTCAAACCATTATAGACTCAAAAAATGCTCGAAATCAACTCAGAACTTCGGGAAAAATGCATATACCCAAAAAATTTCAGCTCAATCAGTCAAGTAATAAAAAAAAAATCAAACAAAATATAAGAAAATTAACATTTTGTCGCTTTTTCTTCTGGCAACTAAAGCTAACCCGGCGAATGTTGTTACCAGAAGGGGGGAAAACGACAAGTCCTCCTTCAATACAATGAAACATTAACACAATTAACCACGGAACTTGCTATTTCACTGTATTGAAGAACCAAAATTGAACCGTGATTAGAGAAGATGTAAGATAGAAATGAGAGACTAATAATAGCAAGAAGTGCTAGTCTCTAAATGTAATGAAAATAAACAGTTAGAAAAAATTAATTTGAGCCTAACCTAGTATAGTTGTTAAAGAAGAATTATTATAGTGATTTGAAGAATGTGTGTACAGTAATTTTTGCTAAAATGATGAGTAAGTTTTCTGTTGGTACTGAGGATGAACAACAATTTGTTGTTTTGAAATTACCTTTGACCAGCGATCACTGTCAAGTACACAATTTCCAATCACGTTTATAGAAATTATAATAATTTAATTTATTATAATATAGACACAAATTAATTTTTACCAGTCACAATTATAAGTTGTATAGTAAATCGATTATACTGATAAACCGATACCGATTAATAGTAGACACCGATACTGATAAATATAATGTAACTGATTATCGTTACCTTAATCAGATTTCAATATTAATGAAGTATAATTAGACATATAAAACTCAAATAAATATATTTTGTTTCCAGAAATAAATTCTAGAAAATTTAGATAATTAGAAAAATGAAATTTATTCAGAATTTAGATTTGGGACCCAGAGTTTATTCTAGGAATTTTAATTAGAACTTTGAAATTATTCTAAGAATTTTGTTGATTCTATAAAATGAAAATTTATATAGTAAACTTTAGATTTTTAGAACCTGGAACCTGTTCCAGGAATTTAAAAGTATTCTAGAATAAAGATTTGTCTAGAAATTGGAGTGACTTCAGAAAAATGTAATTTCTCTAAAGATAAAAATGAAATTTGAATACAAAAATGCAAATACTATATATAAATAAATAAAGGAAATTTGCAAGAAAAATATATATATATATATATATATATATATATATATATATATATATATATATATATATATATATATATATATATATATATATATATATATATATATATATATATATATATATATATAAATATACTCAAGTTTAATCCTGATGAAAGCTACTCGTGTCTCCTTAGATAGCCTCGTCAACGAAAATGGATGAAGCAAATTTCTTGAAGTAAGCCAAACACGCGTTATCACAAATATTGATATCTCAATAATTATCAATTAATAATTAAATTTGATTTTGAGAATAATTATCAATAGAAATTTCAATGACAATTAATTATATTATGTTTTAATTGAAACAATTTATGAAATAACTCATAAAATAACAAAAAATGAAGTAATTTTAGAACAGCACTAAACACTAGTTCACTGCGTAAGATCTAAAGAATGTCTACCGCAAGACTCCCGCTTGCAATATATATATAAGGCAAATTCAATGCGTCAGTTTGTTCTAGAATTATTCAAAACGAATAAAAACGTTTTTATAAAATATGAAGAAATCTTTCTGTTAACTAAAAAGTTTCCAATTATGTTCCCGTTGAGAAAATTAATTAGATTTTTAGGAGATTTGAAATTATTATATAATTTCTCATAAAATAAAACAAATTGAAATATGTAAAAAAAAATAAAACATAAATTATATATAATTAAGAAATATTTGCTTAAAATAAAGGAAAGTGAAGGACGGCATCTGGTCACGTGATAATCACGCGCCATTTTACAATGTAATTCTGTATTTAATATTTAGTTAATTTTATATCTAAATAAACAATAAGATTACTAAATGGGTTTAATACTCAGCATGATCTAGAAGATACATTAAGTAAATTTTACAAGTTTCAACTCAATAGGAGAAGTAGTTTTAAAAATATAAGGGTTTTTATATGGAGAAAAGGCCTACCTTTTTAATTATAATAATTAAAATAATTGACTAATTAAAATGACTAATTCATTGGATTTGAAATATATCAATGTTTCAAGAACAAAAAGACATAATAAAGTAAATGAAAAACTCATTTTTAATGCCGAAAAATTTAAATTAAGTTAGTAATATGCAAATTAGAAAATTTCTCAGAGGGTATATATATATATATATATATATATATATATATATATATATATATATATATATATATATATATATATATATATATATATATATATATATATATATATATATATATAATATTATATACACCAAATGAAAAGTAATAATGTGTAGATTAAGAATTTGTTATTAAAAATTGTACCAAATGATGTTATAAAAATTTATAACCAAAAGAAAGGAAAATTATGATAAAAATTGTCAACATTTTAGTAAGATAAGTGATAGAAAAAATTAGGCTCCAAAATAAAATTTAATGATTAAAACTATGCTACCAAACATAGATGCATATAAATTTTGATTTTGATCAAGCCCCCCAATCACAAAAAAAGGGGAAACTCCTGTCATTCATTTGCATTTTAATGAGTTAAAACCAAACCTGGTTGTGAGTTGACAAAATTCGCAACAGATTTTTTCTTTTTTTTCAATATTTTCTTTTTCTTTTCTGTTTTTGACCGCTCCTTTTCTGCTAGTGAATGTTCATCTTTGTGTTTTGATTTTAGATTCCCCATAAAGATTTGTTTCCAAATTTTCTATTTGTGGCACCCAGAGGTCCTCTTCTAATTTTCTGACTGCAGATTTTACATTTAGCTATTTCGAGCCTATCTTGAAACATTGTAATGTACTCCCATACTTCTAAAGCTGATCTTTTAGCCATATTGACTGAAATTATAAACAAAATAATAATGTAGCTAAATGATACAAGTTTGAAACAGCAATAAAATAACAATGATATGTATAAATACATGATATATTGATAATTTTGTCTTAAATTTTTTCAAACTTTTCCTAGGTAAACATGTTGAATCGCTATTATGAATCAGAATTGTTTTTTTTTTTTTTTTTTTTTTTTTTTTGTACTTTTCTTAAACTTTTATTATACTAAATCTAATTTTCTGAAATATTTTCAGAGAAAATGCATATTATCATTAATTTAAGTGAATGTTGGCTATTCTACTCCGTCCTTATAATTAATAAACCTCAAATAAATTAATATCTAATTTTCTTAACCAAAAATTTTAGTGCTTTTGACCACTATACAAATTTAGGCAACCCCGATCCAGGCAAAATTCCAGCCCCGGTCTGTCCCTATATGTAGACTTCAAATGTTATGAAACTCGTACCGTAGGTTCTCTTTATGACAAAGATCACCTTGTTATACTTGGTTCTCATAATTTTAAATTTGTAATAAATTGATTCTTTGGTCTACATTCTATATCTCTTTAACCTGAATTCTGATCATGGCAAAATTTGAAGTTGGTTCTTTGTATAAAAATAAGACAACTTGCTATAATTAATTCATCTCTCATCTAATTAGTTATTTAATTGCAATTACATTACGTGATATGATGCTTGCATCATATCACGTAACTTTGCTATATCACTTTCCACTAAATGTTGATATTTTGAATAGCCAAAAACAGCGTTTCTGGATATTTCCTTCCTACCATTCAGTTAACCTTTTCAAATGGTTAATTTTGGCTATTATCTCTAGTTAGTTAAAAATAAAATTTTTATTTGTGCCACTTAGCACTACAAAATTGCCAATTAGCCAAATTTTCTCCACTATATATATAAGGTGGCAGAGCGACTTTTCCAGCAATCTTAAACCTTTAATCACCTGTCAGGCATCTTGTCACTGTTCGTTATTTTAATTAGACATTACCTTGTTAAATTAATTTCACCTCCGAATATTCTTATTTGAGGCTTGTAAGCTTTCCCATTTGTATTTCACAAGTCCCTTTTAACGTACAATTCTCACCTATATTAGCTCCAGGATCAGAGTGAGTACCTCCTCTTTAGGCAATACTTTTTTTTTGTATATATGTTGGATTGAAGCCTGTGAATCAAGTAATTGTTAGCGTGAGGGAAAAATAATCCTTGATTCTTTCACTGGCTTTTATTTGTAAGTGTTTTTGTTTATTTGGTTTTGAGACCTCCAGAAATTTAGCTTAGGTTTTTTGTTTTATCCAGATTTTTTTTTATTTTATTTATTTTATTTATTTTTTTCTTTTGCATGAAATATTGGGCTTCCTCTGCCTCTTTTTAATAAATGCCTTCTCTACCTCTCCATTAGAACAGATTAGGGAACCGGTCTCATTCTGTGCTCCGCCTCTAGACTAACGTTTTGTTGTGTCAGTTTTTCAAGGAAATTTAAATACTATGATCTAGTAAAACCTATTTGGGTTTTACAACGTTATTCGTGGGTTAGAACACATTTTTCCTTGTGAATCTGATTACTTGACATTAGAGTCCCCTAATTACGTCAATTACGGATATTTCCTATCTGGTCTCTGTCACTGGATAAAAGTATATGTGAATGATGTAATTATCTTCAACTGAAGAAAAAACTCTTTAATGTTTACGTCTCTTGGCATCAGTATCGTTTCAGGAACTATGGATAGAAGACAAAAAGATATATTTAGGCTTCAATTGTTTTCATTCCTATCCTTCATCTATCCTATTTACAGTATAAACCAAGTGTATGCAAATTAAGATGATTTTTATTTTAAACAAAAACATACTTTGAAATCGATGTAATAATTATAATATTGACAGTTATAAATAAAAACAAAATTTGGTAACTTATAGGGTGTTAACGGCCACAAGGATGAGTGAAATCCTTTGTAATGTCATTCATTTATGTGTATGATTTTTGCTTCATATTGCACAGACAATAAATTTTCAAAATTCTTTTCAGTCAATTAATGTACATAGGAATATATAAAAGAATATTCAAATATAGTATTTTACTGCGTCAGCTTTGCCAGTGTTGGAAACACCTCGATTTTTCCAATATGTCAGTATATCCCGCTCTTCAGAAATACAAGGTTTACTGAAATATTTCTTGTGTTTTAATATTAATGCACTCCCGCATTTGGTTTGTGTCTGGTGAAATATTAGTAGAGGAAACAATAAAACTGAGCAATTTCCGTTTTCTCAGGTAGAGGGCTTCTTAAGCTTGATCCCCATATATCCACTGATTTATGATATTAGAGGCTTTTGCATCTTCTTTGAAAACTAACTGCAGACGCTAATATGGAAGACCTTTTCCTGTTCAGAGCACCAGTCCAGCTTATACCAAGAACCTGTTACACTTGGCAACATGAGCTCCGTTATGGGGGGGCAAGGTAGGGCCATGGCCCCCCCCACCTAGATTTTCAACCTCACAAGAACCTTCCACAATGGGAATTTTTTTTAAGATCATCCGGTTAAAATATATTATATATATATATATATATATATATATATATATATATATATATATATATATATATATATATATATATATATATATATATATATATATATATATATATATATATATGAAAAGCCTTTTTTTTTTAACTTGAGAAGCATTGTGACTGAAAATGTAGGGGAGGGTCTTGCCTACTCTTTATGAATGGCTAGATCCATACAATTCTTGGCTTGAGATACTTTATGGCTGAAAATGTAAGGGAGGGCAATGCCTGCCCTTTATAAATGGCTTGATCTATGCAATTCATGGGTTGAGATACTTTTTGGCTGAAAATGTAGGGGAGGGCAATGCCTACCCTTTATGAATGGCTAGACATGTACAATTCTTGGTTTGAGAGACTTTGTGACTGAAAATTTAGGGGAAGGCAATAAAATAAAAATAAAATAAAGGAAAATACTTTATGAATGGTTTGTTCTGCACAATTTTTGTCTTGAGATACTTTGTGGCTGAAAATGTAGGTGAGGGTAATGCCTACCTCTTTATGAATGCCTAGATCTGTACAATTCTTGGGTCAAGATACTTTGTGGCTGAAAATGTAGGGGAGGGTCATGCCTACCCTTTATGAATGGCTAGATATATACAATTCTAGTCTTGAGATACTTTGTGGTTGAAAATGTAGTGAGCGGCAATGCCTACCCTTTATGAATGGTTAGTTCTGCACAATTCTTGGCTTGGGTTATTTTGTGGCTGCAAATGTAGGACAGGGCAATGCCTACCTTTTATGAATGGCTAGATCTATACAATTCTTGGGTCAGATACTTTGTGGCTGAAAATGTAGGGTGATGGCAATGCCTACTCTTTTATGAATGGCTCGATCTGTACAATTCTTGGCTTGAGATACTTTGTGGCTGAAAATGTAGGGGAGGGCAATGCCTACCCTTTATGAATGGCTAGATCTGTACAATTCTTGGTCAAGATACTTTGTGGCTGAAAATGTAGGGGAGGTTGTAGGGGAGGTCATGCTATCCTTAATGAATGGCTATATCAGTACAATTCTTGGGTCAAGATACTTTGTGGCTGAAAATGTAGGGTAGGGTCATGCTATCCTTTATGAATGGCTATATCAGTACAAGTCTTGACTAGCATATTATAAAATATTGAAAGGACTGTTTTGTAGATTGTGTGTCTTATTTAGACCTTCTATCAAAAGAGGTATATTTGGCCTATTTATCGTAAAATCATTTAGAAAATATAAAGATGCATTCATGTGCTAAAGTTCATGTAAATTCAGATGCCTCGATATCTTCAAAAATTTCAAACAGATAATATTAAATAAGCATGTTAGTGTAACTGAACAACTCCATGTTGCTGAGCACTTAGTTATTCTAAAAATAGGTAAAAGTTAGTACCTTATAATTTCTACATTAATAATTTGTGACACCAATAATATCTCTATTCGAAGTAGCTATTCAGATACTGGCAATTTTTTTCAGTTTGCTTAAATTCAGGGAAAAAGCTGGAGATGATGTTCTTATGGAATATTTGAAATCATGCGGAGCAAAGGCCAAATATACATCACATATGATTCAGAATGAACTTGTATATATATTTGTGGAAAGTTGATGTGTAATCAAATTATGAATGAAAAAATTGTGAATATTTTCGACCTTTTAGCAGACATATCCAGGACAGAACAGCTATTGATTGGAGTTCACTTCGCTGATAAGGATCTCAATGTGCCTGAAGAATTTCTAGCCTATATTACTCTGGAAAAACTGAAAGCCTAAGATATAGCTTTGAGCTATATTGTCTACTACAAGAAAAATATACAATTTAAATGTAAGCTTATTGGATTGGGGTTGATGGGTGCTCCACCAAGGCTGGCAAAGAAAATAGAGTTCAAAAGTTAATAAGAGATCAGTACCCTAAAGCCAAAATTTTTCATTGTAGTTCCCATTGTTTAAATTTAGTAATTAATGACACCTAAATGCTGTTCCAGAATTTCGAAACACTATTGGAATTGTAAATCAAGTTTTAAAAATTTTCCGTGAAAGTACGTCACGCAGAAATTTGGTAATAAATATACAATTATGCAACACACGATGGTCTGTCAAGTATAAGTCAATTAGGATATTTTTTAAAATTTTAGCCAAATAAAATTATCGTTAGAAAATCTCTTCTGATTCTGATATAAAGCAACCCACAGGAACTGCCGCATGTCAGCTTTCATCAGCAGCAAGAAGTCCTATATTTCTACTATTTATACCTTATCTTGATTCTCTCATTTCATCTCTGAGTATGAAATTTTCGGAACACATCATCTACCTTTTTTTCCATTTTACACCCATTTAGAATAAGAAAATTAAATTAAACTTTTTGTAAATTATGAAATATTTATAATTATTGGGCTTATGGTGGATATATATATATATATATATATATATATATATATATATATATATATATATATATATATATATATATATATATATATATATATATATGACGGGGGCCTCCTTCCCTAAGGGTTTTCTCCGCTGCGGGTCGCCTATCCCCGCGTCGTCCCCTCTCTTCCTCCATCTCTTCCGCTTTCGCTCGTCTCAGCGCAATAAAAAGACCGATTTTCGTCTCGTCTGCATCCCAAACCGCGGATCGCGCTTACGCCGTCGGGCAGTCGTCTTCGTCGTCGTTCATGACGGCGGGTGCGGTCGGTTCCGACGGGTCGGCGCACCGCGGGCGTCGAGTTCGGTCGGCCGTAATGAAAAGCTGAGACGCTAAACGGGCGAACAGACGTGTGGTGTGGATGCGAAATTGGGTGCTTACGTACGCGGGTGAAGCGGTTCGCGCACGCGGGTTCTCCCGTTATAAAAGGGTTGTTGTGGTTTACCCCCCGCATTTGTTGTGGTTCGATCATGTCGATGTCGTCGTCGTCGCTGGCTTCGTTCCGGCCCTCTCCCGGCTCTGCCGCTCTCGTCGCAGCTCACTGTGGGTGGGACACGAGCTCTTAGTCGTCGTTCGTCGCCGTTTCGCTGAGGGGAGGGCGGCGGCGCTCTCGCGTCGTCGTCGCAAGGGTTTAGTTGTTGCTCGCTCGTTCGTTGCTGACGCTGCCGCTTTCCTTCGCCTCTCTCTGTCTTCCTCCTCTCGGGTAGATCCCGTCGTTCGGGGCGATAAAAAACGGGGGGGCTAAAGCTCCGCGGCGGCGCCTTTCGCTCCTGGAAGGGTAAGCGCGCCC
>SEYY01015938.1:0-14235 GCA_009176605.1 Armadillidium nasatum | reverse complement strand
AACGGCTGCTTCTTGTCTATGCTTTGGACGCCTTCTTCTGGACGGTGCGGCTTCTTGGGCTAAAGTGAATGTAACAATATTTGCTAACGACCTTTTGAAATTATCTCTAAATGGAAAGGATCAATTAACAAATAATTGGTTTTTCACTTTATTTGGTTTCTCAATTTTTAACAAAAATTGCTTACAAAGTCATTATTATAAAAGTTTCATAAATTCACATTGAAATAATATACAAAATTTTATTTATTTTAATTCTAAAGTATTATTTAATCATATATTTATATAATACATAATATTTTACATTAGAATCGAAGTTTTGAACACTAACAATTTTTTATTACAAATTTAATTTAATATTTTACAAAACAAATAAATTTTACATTTAAAAATAATATTTTAAAATGGTTTTCCCTTTGAAGTTTTATTTTCTGAAAAATTAGTTTACGCTGGAACAGAGCAAAAACGCGAACAGCGTATCATAAGAATTTGTTTACAAAAATAGTTTTACAATTGAGACGGACTTATACATAATTTATATACATTACATTTTATATGTTTTACTTTTTAAATTAATATTTTATAAATGGGCACTATATATATATATATATATATATATATATATATATATATATATATATATATATATATATATATATATATATATATATATATATATATATATATATATATATATATATATATATTTTTGCCATCACCCACGGGCAGAGCCCATTTTGAGGAGTGTGGTTTTTGCCAGGGAAATTGATTTATGTGTTATTTTTGACCAAAGGGACACCACTTTGGGAAGCTGTGATGTTTTGTAATTGAACTTTTTGCTTAAGGTGTCCTAGTTCAATATTTCAGCTCCCACTATGACTACCTTACACAAAAGCATTACAAGGCAATCAAACTCACTGCAATAGACAACAATTTATTAATTATAGTCAGAAATATTAATTAAGATACTATTTTATTTTAAACCACTCAGATAATAAGGCACAGTAATAAATACCAATTATTTTCTTTAGATGCCAAAACAGTATATTCCAGGTCTCATAATCATTTCTCCTCAAAACGGTTCAACCGGACAACAACAATCGAAAACCACAGTTGCCAGTTTTAAAAGTTTCCAAATACTTTTCAATTTATAAAATCTATTAAAATACATTTACAATAAAATAAAACAATTCAGCTTTAATAAATCTAGAGATGAGTTCATCTCATATATATATATATATATATATATATATATATATATATATATATATATATATATATATATATATATATATATATATATATATATATATATATGGACCGACCAGGCCCTGGCTAAAAATCTGGGAAAACTGGGGTGTGCTTGCTGGGGTTAAAATGGCAAATTATACGTATAATAATGGATTAAATCAAACAAAATAAGAAAATTAAGATTTTTTGCTTGTTTTTTTTCTATATTTTCTCTTTCTTTTAATCACTCCTTCTGCTAGTGAATGTTCATATCTGTGTTTTGATTTTTGATGCCCACATAAAGATTTGGTTGAAAATTTTTTACTTGGGGCACCAGGAGGTCCTCTTGTAATTTTCTGGCTGCAGATGTTACATATAGCTATTTCGAGCCTATTCTGAAACATTGTAAAGTATAAACAAAATAATAATTTAAAAATAATGTAGCTAAATGATAAAAGTTTGATACATATAAATAAAATGACAATGATATGTTTAAATACTGGTTATATTGATAATTTTATATCTTAACATTTTTTCAAACTTTACCTTAGGGTCTTAACTAGGTAAACCTGTTGAATCACTATTGTGAATAAAGAAAAAAAAGAAAATTCAGATTTTTGTACTTTTTTAAGCATTTATTATACAAAATCTGTAGTTTTCTGAAATTTTTTCTGAAAAATGCATGTAATCATTAATTTAAGTGAACGTTGGCTATTCTACTCCTTTCTTATAATCAAATAAACCTCATTTAAATTTATATCTAATTTTCTTAACCAAAAATTTCAGTGATCTCTTTACAAATTTTAGGCAACCCTGGCCAAAGCCCTGGCCCTAGTTTGTTCCAACATACAGGCATACCTTGCATAATGCAGTTAATTGGTTCTGGCAATTTTCCATACTGTTTGAATCAACACTATTCGAGGAATGTAAGCTATATAAAAATGATAATTGGTTCCAATAATTTCTTTGTCATCATTTTTCTTTGATTATCGATGTCTGTATTAATGACGATTTCAATACTTGAATAATAAAATGACAAATTTAAAAGCTTTTATTAATATATTATTGAACAAAAAAATATTTAAAGATTTTCATTTTCAAAAAATTACAATTTTGAAGTTTGGACTGGTTTCTTCTTTGGCCTCTTATTTTCATACAAAAAAAGGATGATCATAATTTAAAAAAAAGATAAATACCACAACTTAAATGTAGCATTGATAGTTGAATTCTGAATAGACAATGTGTGTCTAGTGCAGTTATCGTAAAATACAGGGTCTGAGTGGGAAGTATGCTTACTTTTTTCACTTACTATAAAAAAAAATTACTAATTTTAAAACGAATAATCCGCGCTATAGTGAAACTCCACTGATCAAAACTGTACTATGCAAGGTATATATATATATATATATATATATATATATATATATATATATATATATATATATATATATATATATATATATATATATATATATATATATATATATAATTTAGGGATAGAGTAAGTATCGGTATCAGTATCGGCAACAGCTCTCAGGTATCGGTATCGGGTAAAAATGGCCGATACCGTACCGATACCGATACCAGATTTTTTTTATTCCCTTTGGATATATATATATATATATATATATATATATATATATATATATATATATATATATATATATATATATATATATATATATATATATATATATATTGCACCATATCCCTCATGATGCAGGGTGGTGTCAATTGCAGAAAGTTTTAATAATCCTGTAATCATACGTGGAAAGAAAACTTGGTTGAAAAGGGTTCCCAGCCTCTAGACTGCGATGAAATAATCATCCTTTATTGACCAGAAGTTACTTCTAACTTAATTCCTTTTTTTTCTTTTAATATATAATTTTCCATTTTACTGCCGAAAGTATGTTGTGTAGAAAGATTTGTTGCTTCACAAAAAAATAATTTTATTGAATTTCTGTTAATTTGCTTTCAAAAAAAAAAAAAAAAAAAAATACTGAAAGTTTATAACAGCGAAAAATAATTTTTTTTTTATATAACTTTGGTCAATATCATTCTTCTTATCAACAAACTCTACAACTTCAGGAAGAAGATCTCAAAGCCTCATATGCAACAGCCTACCCTTCTACTCTCTTCTCTTTTTTTTTTTTCTTTTCCTCTCCTGCTTTTCTCATCTCTTTTCTTCGGACTTTCTTCTTCCCATCTGCTTACAACCACATCATATATATATATATATATATATATATATATATATATATATATATATATATATATATATATATATATATATATATATATATATATATATATATATATATATATATATATATACACTCTTTAAACACCCTAACTTCAACCTATATAAGAGCCAAAAAATTATTACATTAAAACTATAAAATCATAAAAAGATAAAGAATAACAAATAACTAAAACTTATTATGTTAAAATTCACTTATGTTTGTTTTTTTTGCCATTTATTTCGTAATATATATATATATATATATATATATATATATATATATATATATATATATATATATATATATATATATATATATATATATATATATATATATATATATATATATATATATCCTCTGATGGGCAAAGGCCGGAGGCCTACCAATATTCATTAGAGTTGAGGAACAGTCAGAAATCTGATCGCTATATATATATATATATATATATATATATATATATATATATATATATATATATATATATATATATATATATATATATATATATATATATATATATATATATATATATATATATATATATATATATATATATATATATATATATATATATATATATATATATATATATATATATATATATATATATATATATATATATATATATATATATATATATATATATATATATATATATATATATATATATATATATATATATATATATATATATATATATATATATATATATATATATATATATATAGGCCAGACTGCACTTTGGGATCCTCAAATATTTGAAAGTATTTACGACAGATCTAGATGGAGACGAGTGCTGGCCCCACTGACAGGCCCCTACAGCCTTATTTGGATCTGATATATATATATATATATATATATATATATATATATATATATATATATATATATATATATATATATATATATATATATATATATTATATAAGTAATAAAATTGGTATCGGTAAGTAAAAAATTTGGTAAATCGGTATCTAAAATTTTTGGTAATCCATCCCTAATATATATATATATATATATATATATATTATATATATATATATATATATATATATATATATATATATATATATATATATATATATATATATATATATATATATATATATATATATATATTTATATCTCCTCCTGTGGGCCAAGGCGAGAGGCCTACCAAATTCCACCGGATTTGGGAAAGATCTATATCATGGTCGATGTTGGCCGATGTGTCCAGATACACGGCGTTTGAAAGTATGTAAGTCAAAAGAAGTTGGGAAAGCAGATGAAGGGAGTGTGTTCCAGACTTTACCAGTAGAGTATATGTAAGATTGAGCGTAGCGGTTAAGTCAGGGGTCGGAGAGTTGGACAGAGAAAGGAGGAGGTATGCGACGAGAGAGTTTAGAAGAGCAGTGTCTGTTGTAATAGCGATAGTAAAAGAGAGTGACGCAACAATTCAACGGGCAGAAAGTGATTGAAGAGAGTTGTAAGAGCAGGAGAGTTGATAAGACGAAATGCCCTAGACTCCACCTTCTCTAGGAGAGCTGTGTGTGTGGAACCACCCCAGATGTGCGACTCCATACAGGGGCGAACAACACCCCTATACAGAGCAAGCAGCTTGGGTGGCGTGAAGTAATTCTGAAGGCGCCTCAGAACACCCAACCTCTTAGAAGCTTGTTTAGAAAGAGAAGTAATGTGATGTTTCCAAGAAAGATCACGAGAAAAAGAAACACCAAGAATATTAAGAACAGATGAAGGCTTGAGTTGTGTGTTTTCGAAGAAGATATCATAGTTATGTGGAAGATTGTGTCGAGTGGAGAAATGAAGGAATTGAGTTTTTGAGGCATTGAAAACGACCATGTTTTCTCTGCCCCAATTTGAAATAAGTGAAAGATCAGAGGTTAGTTGCTCCAAGGCTACTCTTCTCGAATCTATCAACTGCTGTTGGGTGGGACGTTTTTCAAACTGGAAGGAATAATGAAGGGTGGAGTCATCAGCATAGGAGTGGATAGGAAATGAGGTAATAGAGAGAAGATCATTAATGAAAAGTAGAAAAAGTGTTGGGGATAGGACAGAACCCTGAGGAACACCACTATTAATAGATTTAAAGGAAGAACGGTGGCCGTCTACAACAGCTGCTATAGAACGACCAGAAAGGAAATTAGTGATAAGATCACAGAGAGAAGGATAGATACCGAAAGAGGGAAGTTTAGAAATCAAAGCTTTGTGCCAGACTCTATCGAAGACTTTCGATATGTCCAGCGCGACAGCAAAAGATTCACCGAAATGCCGAAGAGCGGAGGACCAAGAGTCAGAGAGAAGGGAAAGAAGATCACCAGTAGAGCGTTTCTTACGAAAGCCATGCTGGCGATCTGAGATAAGATTAGAAGAATTGAGATGTTTCCAAATCTTCCTGTTAAGGATAGATTCGAAAACTTTAGAGAGAACAGAGGTCAAAGAAATAGGGCGGTAGTTGGAGGGTTGAGAGGAATCCCCCTTCTTCGGTACAGGCTGAAATGAGCGCACGTTTCCAGCAAGAAGGGAAAGTTGAAGTAGAGAGACAAAGACGAAATAGTTTACCGAGGCACGGTGCAAGCCGGAAGCTCAAGTTTTGAGAACCAGAGGAGCAATACCATCGGGACCGTACGCCTTCTTAATATTAAGCTCAGAGAGAGCATAAATGACATCTTTAGAAGAAATTCAAATTTTAGGCATAATTGAGTTCGAGGGGGTTGAAGGAGGAGGAATTGCTCCGGAATCGCCTAAGGTTGAATTAGAGGCAAAAGTTTGAGCAAAGAGTTCAGCTTTAGAAGAAGGTAAAACAGCAGTTGTGCCGTCGGAAGAAATTAAAGGAGGGAAAGTGGAAGAAGTAAAATTAGAATTGACATTTATTGCAAAATGCCAGAAAGAACGTGAAGAAGAGGAACCAGAAAGATTATTGCATTTTCTACGGAGAAACGAGTTTTTAGTGTTACGAAGGATAGATTTTGCACGATTCCGGGATGAAATATAAGTAGCATGAGTTTCTGGAGTTTGAAGACGACGGTAATCCCTGAAGTCAACATCCCTGCGGCGGATAGCGCTAGAACAAGCAGAGTTAAACCAAGGTTTGTTAGGTTTAGTAGAAGGGAAAGAATATGGAATGTACGCCTCCATGCCAGAGAGAATCACCTCGGTAATATGTTCTGCACACTCAGAGGGACCCCTCCCACGGAAGCAATAATCATTCCACGGGAAATCAAAAAAGTACGACCGCAAGTCCGACCAGCTTGCGGCACCAAAGTGCCACAAACGTTTCCTTTCAATAGAAGGGGGTCTTTCCTGCGGAAGACTTGAAGAGATAGAAGAGGATACAGAGATAAGAAGGTGATCGGAGGAACCCAGAGGAGGAAAGAGCTTAACAGTATAAGGAGAAGGATTAGAAGTTAGGAAAAGGTCTAGAATGTTGGGTTCATCTCCAAGACGATCAGGGATACGAGTAGTGAGCTGCACCAAGTGCTCAAGGTCGTTTTGGATAGCGAAATGGAAGGCACGTTCACCAGCTGTATCATGAGAACTAGATGAAAGCCATTGACGGTGGTGAACATTGAAATCACCTGATGATATTTTGGAGTTTAAATAGTCGAAGAATTTAGTATAGTCAGTAGAATTAGGAGATAAATAAACAGAACAAATGAATTTAGTCGTAGAATGGCAAGAGAGCCTAAGCCATAAGGTAGAAAATTCGGAAGACTCCAAATTAGAGACACGAGAACAAACGACATCGTTGCGCACGTATGTACAACAACCTGCCTTTGGCTGAAAATTGAGGATAGAGACCAGTAGGAGGACACACAATAGGGTTTGCTATCAGAACGCACAAACATCTGAGTTTCGGTCAAGAATAAGAGGTGAGGTCTAGAAGAAGAGAGGTGATGTTCAACAAAGTGGAAATTAGGGTGCAGACCACGAATGTTGCAGAAATTAATGAAAAAAATAGACCGTGCATCAGGACAAGCCGGCACCTGTGTCTTGGTGGCACCAACCCCATCACCGGAGGCCACCAGCTCCCAAGTGGTGATGGGGGAAAGGGTGGATGAGGGGCTATGTTTGGAAGCCGCCCCCGTGGCTTCTCCGAGGCAACTTCTTTTGAGGCCATTATTTAGTTTTTTTAATTTTTTTTAAAGGGTGTCTGTATTTATGTTGTGTGTGCGAAGGAGAGTTTACTCCGATTTAGTAGAAGGTGAGCGCGAAATGGAACGAACCATTGGTCACTGGTATGAGATGGGAAGTTCCTTTAGCATTCCATATACTCAATGGGGAGTAATCTCATCTCCTCGGGAGCGCTACTTCCCTCGCACGTATATATATATATATATATATATATATATATATATATATATATATATATATATATATATATATATATATATATATATATATATATATATATATATATATATATATAAAAGGATGGCCCTTATTTTCAAAGTTATTGCCATTTTTGTAGGACCTTGTAAATTTGTTCCTCATTGTAAAATTATAAACTATGTCAATTTTAATACTAATCGGGCAATATTAACATATGTCACACCAGGCCCACAATGGTTCCCAAATTTTTCTGATTTTTTGGCTTATTAAAGTTCTATTGCTGTCAGTCATTATATTGCTTGCAAAGAAAGTGCGTTATCTTTTTTTTTTCTTAAATTATAATATTTGTTGTTTTCCATTCTTTTATCGTATTTGTGTGTACATTCGCATTTAAAGTTGAAATGTCAAGGGATAAAATCGTTACTGACTGTAAGTTGCTCCCACAAGAAGATGTTTTACATGCTCTATATTTTAATATGTATGAAGTTAAGTTAAACTTATATGACAGTACATCTCTTTTTATCCATGAATGTCTAATATATTGGAAAAAAAAGTTCGTTTATCAACACAAGACTATTCAGACTGCATTAAAAATTTTTAAAATTATATAAAACTATGTGGACTAAAAAGAACAATGCAGCAAAGTGGTTAATGCAGAGAAAAAAAGAAGGATTTCAAGACAGTCTTGATGATTTGTTTGATATTGCAAATTCAAACTCAGTGAATTTAATGAAAATAAAAGATAAAGAATTCTTAATTGCACAAGGACAAGAAGTATGTATTGACTGTATATTAGGAATTGACAAGTTGACTGCTGCTGAACTGTATAAGGCCGAAAGGGTAGCAAACGAATTAGAAAGAAAAAGTTGATAGCATTCAAGCATTTCAGATTCAAGTTAGTAAGAGCTGTTTCTAGTAATAAGCATTTTCTGACTTTCCCTGAATCACATTTAAAAACTATGTTTTATTTATTTCATATTTACTTTAGTTTGTAATGCACATTTCAAAATATGAAAGAGAGACAAACATAATTGAAAACATAGACTATGAAATCTCCTAGCAGTCCAGACTCCTCACATATAGAAGAAGACATTGAAATAGAAAGCAATTCTTCTTTCCAGAGTCCTACAACTAAAAGAGCTAGTAGGGAGATGCTAATATTTCAACTCTCTTAGCAGCCTTAGATAAATTTAATGTAAGCGATAGAGATTCAGTTCACATATTGACAGTTTGCATCAAGAAGTTTATTTTAAATCCTAGGGAGTACATCATCATCAATTTTGCATCCATTAAGTAAGAAAGAAAAAAAAATTTCTCAAGCAAACATTAGCCTTTCAATCAAAATTAATTTGAATTTAAACTTTGTAACTATCCATTAGGATTCTAAGATACTTAAGAATAGAACAACTTTTAAGAGTTCCTTAACTTTCATCAGGAACAGGTAATGAGATGACATTAGCTGTATATGAAATATTAAAAGATAATGTGGGTGATATTTTCCAGTATGCCAAAAATAGAATTAAAGAAGAGCTGTATATGATACATTACATTATTATTGACCACTGTTGAAGCTTTTGTTTTTGACACAACCACAAGTGATAAAAGACTGTTACACAGTTCCAGTTAACTTTTAGATGAAAATCCAAATCACAATATTTTATTTCTAATTTGTTGCCATCATATTTATGAAATTGTATTGCAGGGCATATTCAATATAGTACGAGACTCACCAACTAAAGGACTAGAGATACCTTTATTCCAAAGATTTTGGCTTGGGAAACAGGTAGACAAGTTATGGAAATATTAAAAGATAATGTGGGTGATATTTTCCAGTATGCCAAAAATAGAATTAAAGAAGAGCAACCATGGAATAACAATCGTGAATTTTTGGAATTATAATTTTTTAGGGGACATTCCATTGCGAGGAATATGTTTTCAAAAACTTTGAGCATCTCACTTAGGGAGTTAGATGGTAAAAGCATATATTACTTGAAAATTTATTTATTCAAACATCAGTTCAAATTAACAAAAATTAGGGAAAGTCGCATAGATGAATGTGTTGTTTTATAAAATGCTATGCAAAATCATGGTTTTCTGCTGCAAACGCAATAGAAACACCCATAAACGATATTAATTTCCTGAAAGAACTTGTTAAATACAAAAACTAACAGAGTTATAGTGTAGCAAGTCATTCATAAGTTTATTAGCCATCTGTGGTATTTAAGTAAGGAAGTTGCAGCTTTCTCCATTTTTGATGAAAGAATTAATAAGAGCTGGAATAATAAGAACTGGAATATTTCATAAACAAAAAATTTCCCGCTGGATTTACTTGCCTACAGATCACAAAATATGTTTAAAAGGTTCCATATTTTCTGAGAATTCTTACAAATTGATCCAACTCATTGGGAAGAGAAATTTTAGCAATGTTAAAAGTGGGATGAGGTGTAAAGTTAATGGAAGAATTCAATGACTGACTTATACTGAAAACGATGATCAAAAGCAATATGTTTTACTGGCAAAAGCTTTAGGACTTTAATAAGTTGACGATTCATTTTACATATATATTATTTGACAATTATATTTAACTTGGCATTCACAACTATGTTACATTGTCTCAATTTCAAACTAACAATTATATTCTTTCTTTATAAATCAGGTGGTGAGCAATTATCTATATATGAAATTTTTAAAATTTCATATATAGGCTTTGAATAAACTGTACTTTAAGTGTAACAAATTTACCTACATAATAATAAAGTAATTGAAAATTTGAAGTAGAAAATAATAAATATAAATTTATCTTCAAAGTATATCAAATCATTCATTATTAGTTTCTATCTCTAAATTTATTGGAAAGGAAATATGAATATTAAATAAATTTTGAATAAAAATTAATTTTTTCAAACTTAAATCATAATGTGACAAGAGTTATCATCATCTGATGTTCTAAAATTTGAGGACCAAGTTTTCACATGCATTGGAACAATTATAGAGGGTCCTACGTAAAATTTTTTGAATTTTTTTTGCCCTCTATAAGAAAGGACCACCAAAGTTTACCCTATAATAAGT
This sequence comes from Armadillidium nasatum, assembly GCA_009176605.1. Taxonomy (NCBI): domain Eukaryota; kingdom Metazoa; phylum Arthropoda; class Malacostraca; order Isopoda; family Armadillidiidae; genus Armadillidium; species Armadillidium nasatum. Next base: position 3,367 of record SEYY01015938.1, on the reverse strand, counting down.
TACCGCAAGTAGTAAAAAAACCCTTTCCTTTATGAGAAAGAAGACAGTGGAGAATTATGAATGAAGTTGTAAATAGCGTAAACAACGGTTTCGGTGATTACCCTATATTTAGGGGTAAAATAAAAAGTTTAGGGTAAAGTTTCATAAAAGTTTTTTTTTTTTTTTTTTTTTTTTTTTTTTTTTTTTTTTTGTGGTTTAAAGATTAATAACATTGTCAAATTACTTAATAACTATTCTTTTTAATGAAATAATTAAATAGAAAAATAATTAAGGAGCAAAAAAAGTTTGATTTTTTGGACATTTACGATTGGGTTACGTATATATATATATATATATATATATATATATATATATATATATATATATATATATATATATATATATATATATATATATATATATATATATATATATATATATATATTGTACCTTACAATGAAAAAAAAATCCTATGTACCCACAAATAATACCTTAATTAAATATTTCGATGCAAAAACACATGTTGAAGAGAAAATATATTCAGAGAAAGACATATTAGCATGGCATACTACCTTCGTATAAGACAACTAGAACAAAATATTAATGTCATTCAAAATTTAATGCATATCAGATCATCGACTGGCTCATCCAGTTGAATGTTTTCATCAAAATTACTTGAAAATTCCGAATTCAAGAAAATTGAAGAAATCGGAAGTCTAAATTTTTAATTCTTTCGAAATCTTCTTCTAAATGGTTATATCTCACTAGCCATTTTTAATTATAAAAAAGCAAATTACATATTTATATTCATGAAAGAATTTACTATAGAACTTTCGAAACAAAATACTAACCCATTCTCAACGGCACTTTTCTCAGAGCTTAAAAAATTTAATGTTAGACACTTTGCTGTCTGATTTTAGTCCTTACTACTTTCATATATGCATTTTTACATTCTGTGGTTTCCTCTCTTTAAAAAAAAAAAAAAAAAAAAAAAAAAAAAAAAAAAAAAAAAAAAAAATTAGCATTGTACACAAGTGGAGGTAGTCTTATTGAAGCCAAAAGTACATACCAGCAGTCTATTTTTTTCACATTAAAATTTTATATAACTAGTGTACCACAAATATTATTCATTTCGAAATATTCTTTATTAAGTTTTAGATAATGAAGAACAATTTTGTAGTTTTTGTCAGGTCATTTGGAGGATGAGGAATATCATAAGTTTTTCTTCATATATAAACTACAATACTCCATTCATATCCACCTCTAGATTCGGCTAGAATAATGCTTTCAATCCCAAAGGGGAATTTTGTTATGCGATATAATTGGTTTCAAATTGTTTACATAAATTTTTGTATTATAATTATTTTCAACAGAAAAAATGTGGTTTAGAATTAGTCTGAATCTATCTCTAGCGCTTACATTCTCAATGATGAGCATACAAAAAAAAAAAAAAAAAATTATGGAATGGTTGGTCTAAATCAGGATTCTGAAATTTTATCAAAGTCAGAAATACGTGAATCTTTTCTTCATTCGAAGGTTTCCTTTATATGATCGTTTTTTTCTCTCTTTTTCGAAGTCTTACATTTTATTTCAATGATTTTACAAGTATATGTACGTTTCTTCCGTTATTAGATGGATATTTTCACCTAAATACCGACTACAAAAAATCATTACAGGACTTGATGAATTTTCTAATTGTGTTTTGACTCTAGAATTGGCAGTAAAAGCGTTCCAGTCTACCATACCAGAATCTACCTACGTGGCGTTTTCATTATCATCATTCCTTTCAGTATGTCATAGAAGTATTTCCTCATCGTACACTCTCACTATAACACTCGAATCTGAGCGTAGATTCATCTTTATTTACTTCAAAATTACTTAAGAATTCATCTATTTCGAAGAGGTCTTTCGTCATGTCATTTTCCTTTATATTTTACCCAGATAGTGAATAATGGTTTCTGAAGTAAGAATAAATCACTATGTTTGAAACTACATTTTATAATAATAAAAAAATAAAAAAAAAAAAAAAAAAAAAAAAAAAAAGCTTTTGAAAAAAAAAAAAAAAAAAAAAAAAAAAAAAAAAAAAAAAAAATATAAAATATATATATATATATATATATATATATATATATATATATATATATATATATATATATATATATATATATATATATATATATATATATATATATATATATATTGGAAGACTGGTAGGAAAAGTAAAAAGTCACAAAGTAGCTTTATTTTATGTATGTTCAGCAACTGAAAAACAAAAAAATAAAGATTATCACGATATATAATTCATATAATAGGAAAATAAGTAAATAATATTATATAATTCCGTAAATTAACTTTTCAAAAAAAATGTATAACAAAATACTCGAAAATTTAAGTTTGCAGTTTATTAAAAGAATAATCTTAAAAAAATAAATAACATAATTCAAGATAAATAATAATAAATCTTTACCAATGGAAGCTTTTCAGCATGATCTGTATACAGAATATCGAAACATCTGGCTTTAAATATTTTGTAACGTTTTTCCTAAATACATTATTTTTTAAAATCCCACTTAAAATATCCGGAAGAGGAACTAAAAAAAAGTATCTGAATTACTAAACTATTTCTTAGTGGGGGTGAGCATATGATTCCTCCATCTCTAAAATATTTCTTTCTACTTCTAGTTTTATATGATGAATGTTAATATGTATAACTTATATGCTGAATGTTTTTACAACTTGATGTATTGAAACATGAATAAATTTGTGCAACCTTTCTAATTCTAAACATAAATCAGTAATAATTCCAGATATATCATTGGACTCATTAATTTTGTTACTATAATATCCCGAGCTTTAAAAACCAAGACTCGACAAACATAAGTACATAATTCCTAAATATTTAAATTGGGTTTTGCACTTTTCTTAATGTACATTTTTTATTTAAAATTGCTAATAAGATTTGCTAAAAAAAAAAAATTTTTTTTAGTAAAATTACTTTTCAGAAATGGATTTTGAAATTCCAACCTGCTTTTTAGTTCCTTGCAAGTGCTAGATACAAATCTACAAAATTCCCACTGCTTTCTCTATATCCATTTCTTCTTGAATTGACCTTTGGTTGCAAATATAGTTCTTGATATGTTTTTTGCTGAGTAATTAGATGATACAATTCTTGATATATATTCTCTAGTACATTCATCATCCTTGAGGATTTCATTTCTGAAACATATGAAATTCAAAACCTACAATTAAAACTTCTTTCAAGATTTATGCTATTGTTATAGTTTACCTATGGATTATTATTATTATTATTAATAAAAAGTAGAAATGTGTTGGTGATAACGCTATAGAACAACCAGAAAGGAAATCTGAGAGGGTCTCTCTCTCTCTC